>RQWE01000037.1:58382-117231 GCA_004028395.1 Leptographium galeiforme
AGGGGGGGGGGGGGGGGGGGGGGGGGGGGGGGCATGTTACTCCGGAAAGGAAGCGGTAAGCTGGTAAAATGTGGGAAGGGTAAATGGAGAACGGATGAGGGGAAGGGGGAAGAAAAAAAAGCGGTTGACTGGGGGTGACTGGGGGTGTTGACAAGGCTCGATGGGCACGCGGGCACGGGATAGAGTGTGGGGGGACACGGGAGGGAAAGGCCGTCAGGCGCATATGGCAAAGGGTCGCGAGGCGGCTATGTGTTGTAGAGGAAAGTCGGTGGCCGGAAGTCGGTTCGATTGGAGGAGATTGACATTGGAAGCTTCTCTAAACGTTCGGGCGCCGACTGAGATGGCTTGCAGCAAAAGAGGCGTAGAAAGATGCATGGGGCATTGCGCTAGAACGGTGACACGGCAGGGGGGAGGGTACTACAAGACGACACGAGCAAACGTACAGGATAGCGAGCAAGACGCAAGTGTGGCGGTGACAGCCGGTAGAGAATCAACGGAGCTGGTGAGGCGGTGATGAGTGACAGGCGAGAACGGCGAGGAAGCGGAGTGGAGGCAGTGGTTCCACCGTCGATCTGTCTCAGAACAGCTGCGAATCGGGGTATCGTCGGCGAGCGGCGGAGGAAAGGAGAAAAGCTAAGACAGCATAGGCAGCGGGGGCAGTAAGAAGAGAGCAGGAAGGCAAGTCGAGAGAGACGAGAAAGACGAGCCGTTCAAGTTGGGGCGAGAGGCAGATACTGGCGGCCAGCAGAGAGCCGGTAAAAGAGAAAAGAGATGTATGAGAAGGGAAGGGCAAAGTAAAAGTTAAATAAAAGAGAGATGGAAGAAAAAGAAAAAGAAGAAAGAGGGCAGATATGCAAGGAAGGACGGGAATGCAAAAAGAAAAGCGGGAGCAAATCAGTGCATGTTGACTCCAATAGGAAGCGCAAAGAGAAGGGACAGTGGTTTGGCAAACAAACACAGCAGGAACAAGGGATCGGTGAGTTCCGAAAGAGGAAAGAACCAGAAAAAGTTGAGCCCAATAGATTTGCGGGAATCTCGCCATGAGCTCCTGGGTTGAAAAAAAAAAAAAAAAAAAAAGGCTAGCAGGCCCGGCCTGACAGGCAAGCTTGCGGCCACGGGCTGAACCGGACAAGCGGTGGGCTGGCGGCAGCCCCTATTTTGCAGTGAAAATTTAGCGAGTGTGGGAGCCAACAAGTCTGGCCCAGGGCCCATGTTGACTGGCAACACGTTCCAGCCCCCTGGGGCCTGTCACGTGGCTGTCATGTACGGGCGCACTTGAAATTGGCAAGGGCGTTTATGGCTGTTATTATTAGACGTGATCCTAGTCATGGAAGGGGACAGCGGGCGTTCAGCCCGAGATGGCCTGGGCCAGAATGCTCGCCTGGTGGCGAATTTCCGAAAGTGTATTCGTGCTCATAGTAGGCTCTTGGTATGGGGGCTGTAAGATGCCTGTATGAATAGTTTGACAGAATCAGTGATTTACTCATAGTCAACCCTTGTTTTAGCCACAAACGGCTTGTTGATAGTCTGGCTAGCCGACCCCATTTTGGCTTTGACAAACGATTTGAATGCTACGACTAGTTCCTCGCTACGAGTACGAATTTGCACGGGCACGATATGCGTACTGTTATGTATCATCATTTACCATGAACCATTAGAGGACACTTTACGAGGCGTGGATGGAATGACACACTACGCGATCAGGCAATGCTGTCGCAGCCCAAGGGGAATGAAAGCCGGTCTAGAGAGGTCACCAGGAAGCAAGGACGTGGCGTGAATTGGGCAAAAAGGAGGAGAAAGGAGTCGGATGGGTACGGAGTAGAAGCGGCAAAACCACGTCAGTGGAAAGTTGGCAGTGGGAAATACGCGGCAAGATACCAAAATGCACAACCAAACAAACTTTCCGAGCGCTAAGATGAAAGACGTGTGGGCCAGCAACCGTGCACGGCTCTGACCTTGGAAAGAATAATATAAATAGAGTAAATACAGAGTACTCTGTGTATTAATGCTTGGAAGCATCCGGTATGGAATGGGATTGGCCCCAAGGCCCGGGCACGGCAGGGGGACGGATTCCAAAGCGCGGCGCTACGGTGCACGAGTTGGCGCTGGTAGCACTCGGATCGGGCAGCCGTTGGGTGGGCAGGCGGGCGTGGGGAGAGACGATGATGATTGGGACAAGCCTTTATTGTAGTCATGGTCTCCCTCTTTTCTGGAGCGGGCCAAGCTCAGCCCGGGGGCCGCGGTGAAGCGGTGAATGCAGTGGAGTCCAAAGACAGCACATGCCGGCGGAGCCCCGAGGGCGGCAGTGGCGGTCCTGGGTATAAGCAGCCATGGAAAGAAGGAGAATCGTGTTGCGGCATGTCAACAGCCGATCCGAAATGAGCCATTCCAAACCGATTTGAAGAGGAGGCTTGTGCGGTTGCTGCAGCCTTGTCGGAAGGGGCGGACTGGGGGGGAGGATTGGAAGGGGGGCGGGAAAGAGGGAAAAAAAAAGGGAGAGCAAGAAAAAGAAGAAAGGAAGGAATAAACGTGGGGGACGGATGTGGGGGGTCGACGACCAGCGGCCGGCCATGCGAGGGCCCAAGGGGGGAGGGGGGAGGGTCGAGTTTCTAAGAGTAGCTAGGACGACGCTCTTGTGATGGTTTTGTGTGGCACCGATAAGGCCCGTTGCTTGTCGTCGAAGCTGTTGCGGCTTGGCCGTGCTGTTTGTTATTCGCGCACGTTCCACAATGGGAGGTGTGGAGGAGGGCCAGCGGTGGACAGGGCGGCCGGCGTGGCCGTCTGTAAGCGGACAGCGGAAATGACACCAAAAAAAAAACCCGACCGAAATGACAAGGGCAGAAATGACGGGCAACAAAAAACAACTCCTTGCCTTGTTCAAAGGGGAAGGGGGGGAACGTTCTTGATCGAAGGGCCGGGTCTGTGGGACCGTTTGGGGAAAGCGTAGCCGCTGTGGCGCGCGCGCGCGCGCGACGACGAGAGGGAGGACGAGACAAGGCGCAAAACGGGCAGGTGCGGCCCAAGGAAGGCCGGACACAGAAAGAAGTCACGGGGTCTGGCGGGAGGTGAGGGTGGCGAGGGAAGGTTCGTGACGTCCTCTGTTGGCCCGATTCGGTCTTTTGGTCTTGTGGGCTTGGGGCCTTTCGGGCCTTTTCTGGCCCTCTGGTCTTTTGGGTCTTTTTGGGCCTTTTGGTCGGATTTTGGCTTGGTGCACCGTCAGCGGCCCTGTGCAGAGCAAAGGCCTAGACAGGCCACGAGACCATCCCACGATCAGTCTAGGCCCCCCAGGCTGCGGAGGAGCGACGCCGCTTGGCCAGACGCGGGGAGGAGGAGGGGGCCCATTTCACGATGTGCGAGCGAGGGAGGCGGATGAGGTGTGGCCGGCTTCGGTGGACAACGAGCGGGTTTCAAAAGTCGAGCAGAAAGGAAAAGAAAGGACAATACTCACGATCAAGGCTGTTTTCTCTATCGTGCCTCTTTTGTCTCGTCGTCTTGTCGTCTTGTCGTATACTTTTGAACGGTTTCCCCCCGTCCTTTTGTTGTTTCGTCATCTCTCCTTCTCTTCTCCCACCTCCTGTTCTCTTTTCGTTCCTCACGTCCTCTCATGGCTCCCTCCTCTGTGCCCCCCATGTCTCCGTCTACTGTCCCCCCCATGTCCGACTCCCTCCCCACGGTCCAGCCGCCGGCCTTTTCGCTGGCCGGCAAGCTGGTCGTGGTCACCGGCGGCGCCCAGGGTCTCGGCCTCGCCATGGGCCAGGCCATTGTGGCCAGCGGCGCCGCTCTGGCTCTGGTCGACCGCAATGGTCTCTCTCTCCTCGTCTCGCTTTCTCGTTTCTCACAGACGCAGCTGACCCGACAGTCGACGCGGCCCGTCTGCAGGCCGGCCTCCTGACCATGGCCTTGCGGGCGCAAACCCCCGACAAGAAGCCGCCCCGCGTCACGGCCCACTACGTGGACGTCGCCAGCGAAGCCAGCGTCGACGCGTGTGTTGCCGCCGTCGTCGCCGCCCATGATGAGGCCCCCATTACCGGCCTCGTCACCGCGGCCGGCTTCGTCGAGAACTGGCCCGCCGAGGACTACCCGGCCGACCGGCTGCGCGCGCTCTGGTCCGTCAACGTCGACGGCACCTATTTCTTTGCCGCCGCCGTCGCCCGCCAGCGCCGTGCGGCCGCCGCTCCCCTGCCCGACGCCAGCCTGGTCCTAGTCGGCAGCATGAGCGGCGCCATTGTCAATGTGCCCCAGCGGCAGACGTACGTTTTCCTTTTTTTTTTTTCTTTCCTCGCTCCGCTCGTTTCTTTTTCCATGGACTTTACTTTCTTTTCTTTCTTTTCTTTTTCCCCTGCCTCATTACCTCGCTCTGCTCGTTTTCTTTCTCCATAGATACTTCTTTCCTTTCTTTCCCCCTCACCTCTTTCCCTTGCTTCCGTTTCCTTTCTTCTTCCTCCCTAGCTCCTTGTCCCGTCTTTCTTTTTCCTTTCTTCTTTTACCCGACATTTTCCTTGCTTCTTTTTCCTCCTCTCTACGACGTACTCCCCCTCTTCGCTCCTTTCCTCACCTCTCCCAGCCCCTACAACGTTTCAAAGGCCGCCATCCGCCACCTCGCCGCCTCACTTGCCGTCGAGTGGGCCCCCGCCGGCATCCGCGTCAACTGTCTCGCTCCTGGCTACATGCGGACCGCCCTGACTGATGCCATTCTTGACGCCGATCCCGCCCTCCGCCGACACTGGATCGACGGCGTGCCCCAAGGCCGTCTCGGCGACCCCTCCGACCTCGCTGGCCCCGTCGTATTTCTGCTGTCCGATGCCGCCCGCTACGTCACCGGCATCGAGCTGCGCGTCGACGGCGGCTACACGCTTACGTAGGCCCAAGACGGATCATCTGAAGGGATCATCTGGACAAGAGTCATCCCAACTGCCTTAGAATTATCTTATTACTAATTGACCTAATCGAAATAATCGAAATAATCGACATAATCGAAACCATCGAAATACCACCCAAACAAAGAAAATCCAGACCTTGTCTCGATCCAAATCGTGTGTAAATGTCCCGTCGTCCCATGCTGCCGTCGCGCCCTTGTATGCTGCCGCCGTCCATCCAGCCATCCTGCCATGGCCCCGTCTAGTCGTCTAGCCGGAACATCCGCCGCAGTGCCGGAAACTTTTTTCGTCTCGGCTCCGGCAGCGGCCAGTGGCTCATGGTGGCAGTGTCGACGTCGTCGTCGTCGTCGCCGCGGACCACGCCGCTCCGCACCGCCGCGCTGCGCTCCAGCTGCGTGTCGCGTCGGGCCGCGCTGTCTGAGCGCGCCACCAAGGTGCTGCTCGAGCCGTTGTACTTTTTCCGCCGCAGCACCGACATGAAGCTGCCGGCACTGCTGCCGGCCCGCGGGCGGTTTTCACTCCCCAGCGGCGGCGCCATCTCGCCGCGCCCCGACCGCGGCGATCGCCACGGGGAGGCCTCTGTCGCCACGGCAGCCGCGCTGTCCTTGGGATGTAACACACTGGCCGCCGCCGACCCGCTCACGCCCGACCTCAGCGACGCCGTCATGGCGTGTGGCTTCCGCATTGTCCGGCTGGCCAGCGCAGACCCTTGGTCGTCGTCGTCGTCGTCGTCGTCGCTCGAGTCGGCAAACCGGCTGCGTGTCATGTTGCTGCCTCCATCGAGTCCATCCTCGTCGCTCGAGTCCCCAAACCGGCTGCTCATGAGCCCCTGCTTGCGCGAAAGTAGCTTGCCGCCCTTGGACGCGCCCCGGAGTGTTGCCGTCGGCGCGGAAAAGGACGTCCTCATCGTCTTGGCCCCGTCTGATCCTGTCCTGAGCGTCCGTGGCATCGGCGGCGCCTCTGCGCCCTGCCGTCCCGAGCCCGCTGCCGGCGACAGGGACCGCAGCGAAAACAGGCTGCCGCCCCGCGCCTCGGCCGACGTGTCGGAGCCTCGTCGCAGCGTCTTGCGGAACCCGGCACCGCCGCCACCGCCACCGGCCCGCTTGAAGCTGCTCTCGCTCGAGTCCGAGCCCCGCCGCCGCAGGCCTTCCGACGCGTGCCGCACGTGGCCCTTTGTCGCCGTCTCTGCCGAGGCGACGGCGACGGTCGCCGCCGGCAGCGACACGGGCCTGGATGCGTGGACCGCTTTGTTGGCCGGCCGCTCCCGGGGCTGCTTGTCATTGGTCGCTTTGGTCGCATGGCTCGTCGGCCGCTCCCGGGCCAGCACGACCGGCTCCTCATCCAACAGCCCTCCGGCCTGCTGCTTGTCCTTGTCGTGCATGTGCACGTGCATGATGCGCTGCTCGGCCGCCCGCTTCTCGGCCGACTTTTTGCGTCGCGCCGGCTTCTCCAGCGTCGTGTCCTCCAGGTCGCCCTCGGCCCCGGCCTCTTCGTGGGCCGCCTGCTCCAGCTGCGCCCGCTTCTCGGACGAGAGGCTGCGCCAGAACGCCTTGACCTTGTTCCAGTCCTCGGTCTCCAGGCCGCCACGTTCCGGCATCCGCATGGGCACCCGCATCGGCAAGGTTGGCTTCGGCGGTGTCGATGGCGTCGGCGGCCGCACTTTGGGCTGCTTGGCCGGCACCGTCTTGGGGATCGGGCTCTCCACTACCGCGTTCAGCGACAGGAACCCGTCGCCGTCCATGTCCGACAGATCCTCGTACGCGTCGCTAAAGACCTCGTCGTCGTCCTCCTCCGCCTCGGCCGGCCCGGGCTCTTCCAGCACCGTCGGCATGGGCACCACGGCAGTCGTGGGGGATGTCGGCGTCGAGGGCGCGGCCGCATCAAACGTCGCCTCGGTCGGCGACGCCCGCGACGCGCTGTCCGAGTCCGAGTCGACCGGGAACGTGCCGGGTACGTCGAAAAAGGCCTCGAACGGGCTCCCATTCGGGCTCCCCGTCGCCGGTGGCGTGGCGCTGGTGACAGCAATGGCCGGGATGTCAGGGACCTTTCTCCGTGCCGCCAGCGAGGCAGCCGGCGATTCGAGAGCCGGAAAGGCAGCCCCGTTGGGTGTGTCGTCGTCGTCGTCGTCGTCGTCGTCGTCGTCCACGACCGGAGCCGTGTTGCCCGCGACTCCAGCTGCGTCCTTGCGCACGCTCGCCTCGCTCTCGTCCAGGCTGACCGTGCTCATCTCGCTGTCTGAGCGGTCGCCGCTGCCCTCGACCGACGTCACGATGGGCGGCAGCGGCTCTCGGTACCGCGACGTGTTGGCCGTGTTGCGCAGCATGCCCGCCTTTTGCTCCTGCGCGAGAAGCGTCCCGCTGGCGTGGTCGCTCGACGTGCCGGCCGGCTCGGGCGGTGTCGTGGGCTGGACCTCCTCGACCGGTGTTGGCAGCAGGGCCGGCGTTGCCGTCGTTGCCGTCGTCGCCGCCGTCGCCGCCGTCGCCGCCACAAAAGGCACAGAAGGCACAGCGGACAGCAGCGGCCGCATGAGGGACCGCTCCTCCGACGGCCGGCCGGGCTGTGTCCGCTCTCGGGAGCTGCTAAACGACGGGAGGGCCGGGCGTGGCCGCATGATTTCGTCGTCGTCCGAGCCCGAGGCCGAGTCCTGGCTCTTGCCACGGCCGAAACTGAGCCATGGCCGTCGGTGTGTCGACGGGGAGGTAGACGGGGGAGCACGGGCACTCGGTGGCGGATCCGGAGCCGCCGGCATCAGCGGCGGCGACAATGTCTCGGTTTTGTCGTCCTCGTCGTCCTCGCCCTGCGCCGCCACAATCACGTTCTCTTCCGTGAAACTGACGCGGTTCAGCTTCTTGCGGCTGACCGCCGGCTCGCTTGGGGCCGCAGACACGGCCGTGGTCGCCACCTCGCCGTTGGGGGACGAGACGCCCACGGGCGACGTGGCGCTGGACTGTTTCATGGCCGACTTCCGCGGCGAGATGGACCGCAACGGCGGCGAGTAGCGCTGCACCGTGAGGCCTTCGGTGACGGGTGCAAAGTGAGCTGTGCGGATCGGACTGACGGACGGTTCGCGGGCGTGGCTAGTCGTCGACGGCGTCGGTGTCGGTTTTCGTTTGGGTGCGCTTGCCGTCGGAGAGCTCCCCTTGTCGACCGGAAGCGGCGGTGCCATGGCGACCGACGGCGGCACTAGTGATGACACAGACGAGGCCGGGGTCGAGACAGTGGTGGACAGGGCCGGCGGCAGCGGCATGAGGTCGTCGAGGTCGCGTCCGGCCGCGGGCGTCGTCGGGGACTGTGCCCATCCCGGCGCCACGACCGGCCGCCGCTGGTTGGGGGATGGCGACAGGGTGGCGGGCGGCGATGGCACGGCGACGGGGCCAGACCGCGCTGTCCGTCCCATGTTGTCTCTTGGCGATGGCGACGGCTTTTTCTTGCGTGTCCGCTTCGGCTCCTCCGCCTTGTCCATCTCACGGGCCTCCTGCTCCAGAAAGAGCAGCTCGGACCGCGGCACCATGCGTCGCGAGTTGGCATCGTACACCAAGGGCTCCTCGACGGTCGTGGCCCGGCTTGTCGACACGGCTCGTCGATGAGACCCGAGCACTCTGGCAAAGGAGCTCTTGGCCGTCCGCTCGCTCGACGCTGCCCGTGCCGGCCGCTGGGGGGGCGGTGACGCCACGCGCGCGCGGCTGGGATAGGAAAAGTTGACGGACGAGTTGCGGCTGCCGGGTCGACTGTCGGCGGCCGGGATATTCACGGCCGGATCGACAGAGGCTCCGCCAAACCACGACTGCCGCGTCTGGCTCTGCTGGGAAGCCAGTCGCAGCGGCTGTCGCGCCATCTCGATGGCCGGCGGCTTGGGCAGGCCATTCGCAGGAGTCGTGGACATTGTGGAAGCCGTAGAGCCCTTGGGAGTCGTGGGAATCGAGGGAATCGAGGGAATCGTGGGAATCGGCGGCACAGATCGGCTGCGGTCAGGCGCCGTTCGATGGCTCGAAGAGGCGGCAGCAACTGCAGCAACGGCCGCGCTGGCCGCGCTCTCGGCCACGCTCGGGCGGCCCGTGGGCAGAGGGGGAGTGATGGTGCTCGTCGAGCCGGTTCGGCCGTGGTGTGGACTGACTGACCGGAACGACCGCTCGCTCATGGACGAGGCACTGCCTCGACGACGCAGTGGCGGTGGTGCGCCGACGGCCTTGCGCAGCGTCGGCACCGGGCTGAACGCACGGCGCGACCCCTGTGACGACGAGACCGATGCGCTGCGCCGTCGTGTCCGTGTCGTCTGCACCTGGGCCACGTCGATCGGCGGGAGTGGAAGCGCTCGGATCGCTGTCGCTGCCGCGGCCGACGAGAGCTGAAAGGCAGACGCCGCTGCCGTCGTCGCGTTCGGATTGGCTGTCGCCGCTGTCGCGGGCTGAGCCATGTTAGCCAAGCGGGGGAAAAGATGGGATGCGATGCCAACAAAAGCAAAAGCAAGAAACTCAACAAATCGAAATGAAAGAGAGGTGTAAAAAAAATGACCGCTTCAACGCTTTCGACGTTGCGTCACCGAAAAAACGCTTGCCACGCCAAAGAACAGCCCAGCTGCCAAGGGATGGGACACCGAACGGCCGGCCCAGAGGCCAGGCACTGCGTTGGTGGCGCAAAGTCCAGCAGCCCAAAAGTACCCGGTGCAACAATTCTTTTTCCACCTCCAGAGACGTACCGTGTACGGCCGCCGACTCTTGCGGGAACTAAACATGATGCCGACGATCTGCGGCCTGTTTTGCCCTCGGCCGGCTCGGTTGCAATGCGCCGCTGTGTCGTCTCTTGCTTGTCGGATCGCCGCCTGTCCTTGTTTTCTCGTCTCGATCGCGCGGATAGAGTCGAATGCCAGACAGTCACCCCTCGATCTCAGACATTGCCGGCAGCGTCTGGAATCGAAAGGAAAATGCGGGAAATGGCCCCGTCTCGATGGTAGACACCGAAACTAGCATGCATGCGGCCGCTGATGGCGCATAGTCTGCACACTCGACATGGTCGTGGATCAGCCGATAGAGCCAAGAGAGCTGGGACGGAAATTGAGCTATGAGTAATACGGGCTAATCAGACCTGCAAGATAATGCTCGTACGGAGTACTCGTACATTTCGGCGTGGTGGGTCACACGTTTTGGGCAGGAACTCCTCCGTCCCAGTCCGAACAGTCCCCTTCCCTTCTGGCTTGTACGAGCACAGCCACGGCAGCTCTTCCAGAAACCCCACTAATGCCCACCTCCCCAACCCCCCTCAGCGCACTAAAACCCACCGCTAGCGAGCAAAGCCAGCTGAAAGAATGAAAGAATCGCGAATCCCCCCCCCCAAAACAAGTCTCGCCGCCCAACTCAACGTGGCCGGCCCTGCTCAATGCCCGATCCATTCCAGTCCCCAATCAGCCACTGGCGCTCTGTCGCGCGCCCCACCGTCGCAGACTTGGAACGATACTCGTTCCGTCTGATTGCCGGCTCCTGGTTAACACTTTCTTGCCCTGCTGTGGAGCCTGGAGATTGCTCCCGCTTTAGGATTAGCGCAACTAGTTACGAACGGTCAGCTACGTCATGAGCGAAAGGTACAACGAAGATGCGAGTTCTCATACGCCGTACTGGCCGCCTTTTGTCTGGCTTGGTCCAAAATCCCATCGTGACACGAACCACCCTGTAATAGAGACACACCAAACAGTGCTCTCATCTCTCTTCCAGAAGAGCGCACATGCGGGCCGCTACTCGGCTGAGCCCACATCACTTTCCTAGTGCAGATCACATCAACGGCATAACCACACTAAACAAACAATGCCCGGCTGTCCCATTCATCAGACTGTCCTAGCTGACAAGCGGTCGGTGAAACGTGCTCGGCGGGTGCGCTGCAAGCGTGTCTAGCCCAGACTTTGTCGTCGTCTGTGTTCCTCCGTCCGGCACAGGCGCAAACGTAATGTCCTGCCCCTCGTATGTGTCTTCCTGGTCGCCCCCGCCATCGTCGCCCTCGTAGTATCCGTCGGCCACTTCGACCTCGTCTGGCGGCTCGTCCTCTGCCCGGCTGTTCTGCGTCTGGCTGTCTGTCGCCGCCCCCGTCTTGGCCACCGGCCTGGTCGCCTTCTTTCCCTTGCGCCCGCGCGCCTTGGCCTTGTCCAGCAACCGCTGTCGTTCCTCCGCCTGCTCCCGCTTCTTGCGCTCCCGCAGCTCAAACGAGCGGATAAAGCTCTTTGGCTTCCTCTTGTAGAAATTCTCATACTCGCAAAACGGGCAGATATAGATCTCGCCCGTGGGCGGACTGAGCACGTTCTGTCGCTGCTGGCTGCGTTTCCGGTCACGAGCCTGTTTGAACAGCTCTCGGTTGAGTTTCTTGAGGGCCGCCTTGTTGGCCTGCTTTGTGTCGCCGCCGTCTGCAGCTTTCGACGGCTTGCGCGCCCCATCCGCCTCCTCGGACCGGTCCCAGCCTTTGTCGTGGGCCCCTGCGCCCCCCGCTTGTCCATGGCTACCACGGTGTCGGCTTTGTTGCCAGTGCGACGAGCCGCCTGCCATCTTCATGTCGGACGCTGCCCACGTCAGATTACCGGGCACTTGTGATGTGCAAGTAAATGTGAACTGGCCGGATGCCGGCGTTGTCATCACAGGAGGCTGCTCTGGAGCCAGGGCAGGTTTTTCTTGACGAAAGGCTTGCATTTCAGCGTTAGCAATGGCGCTGGAAATGATGCCGGGGCTGACATTTTGTGTGGGAGTTCGGTCGGGCTCTGCATGATTGGCTTGTTAGCATGACAAACAGACTCTGAAAAGGCAAACCGAGCAAAACGACGCACCGAGCGGCGCTGGCCAGAGCGACTGGAATTTCCCGCTTCGGCCAGCCCAATTATTGCCCGCGTCAGGTATAGGACGCAGCGGACTGCGGCCGTTGCGATTCCGGCCGTATCGCCCCCTTCCCGGCCCCGAGATCCCAGAGGCTGCAGCTACAAAACTGGCTGAGCCGGCATAAACATTCGCCCCCAGCCCATTCATGCCCTCGTCATGCGCGACGGCGGGCAACGGCCCGGGGGCCACGACGTGGTTATTGGTAAATGTATAGGCAACCGCGTGAGACGCCTCGCCCGCGGTGGGTATTTTTCGCTTCTTCTTGTTGTTCGTGTTTTCAAATGAGTCGTAGCCGTCGACGGACGATGCGGCAGACGGCGCAGTGAGCTGGCTATCGGGCGGCGAGGGAATGAGACCGGGCTGATGCCGAGACGAGCGATTGACAAGCCGCACGACCCGAGACGAGTTCAGAGGCCCATCGCCTTCGCTGTTTCGCCGAGCCTGGGAGCTGCCTGGGGTGTCCGGGTATGACGCGGTGCTAGGCGACGCTGTGACCGTTCTGCCACGATTCGGTAGACTCGCTCGGTCGGCGGAGGCGGCCACGTCATCTTTCAGGTTGTAAGGGTAGTAAAACAGTGGCGTTCTGGACACAGGAGCCGGCGGGTACTGGATCGAGTCGGCCACGTCGGGGGAGAGACGCTCCCGGAGGCGACGTTTGGGGAGCGGATGGATCAGTCGGTCAGGGAAGACAGTCGAGACGGTTTCGGGAGACATGGTCTGGCCGAGTCCTGTGAGGCGAGCGCGACCGTGGCGGAGGATTAGCCTGACGATCCAAAGAGAGCCGCACATGATAAACAAGGTGAGAGCAGGGGAAGGGGGCGAGGCCCAGGTGTGCCGCTGTTGCAGAGGAACGGCCGGCGCAGAGAGCTCCATCTTGCGGGACGTGGGGGCACCGATGTAGCCAGGTCGTTTCCCATCTTCGAGAAATAACTCGGCAACTCAGACAGTAGTAGAAAAAAGTTTGCCGATCTCAGGGTAGCACAAGGGGGCGTGTTGACTGAGGGCTGGGAAATTATGCCACGGAAAGGGGGTGACAAAAAAAAGAACATCGCCAGGTGACTTGAGGATTCGTCCGAGGGGAATATATGGCCATACCCATCACACGCTGCCTCAGCTCTCACTAAGGCTATCATATATAAAGCACATGTGCCGTAGAGGGGCCTCGGACGCTCTGCCCCCGGCGGCAGTCAGTCTCGGGGATTGACTTGGAAATATTTCGTTTCGTCGGCGACCGGATGGGAGAGACGAGCATCCGAAAAAGAAACCCTAGATTTCTGCCCAGCGAATCAGACCATGGTCAGCCTAATCGTTCCAGCAGCAGCAGGTCCGGGGCGAGGCAGGATGGAAAGAAAGGAAAAGCCGAAAGCCCCGTAAAAGGGAACGCAGGTGTGAGACGTGTCGAGACGAGAGGAAAGAGCCACAAAAGAGGCCTGAAGATGAGGGGGGTTGCCGAGGCCTCTCTTCCCGTCTATCGGCCCCACGAGTGGGGGAAGACGGCCTGAGATGCGTGCATTGGGTGTAGAGACGGACGCAACAGATGCTGCTTCTCGCCCGGTGCAGGTCCTCGGCACATGGCCGATCATTCAGGGGGAGGGGGGGGCCTATGTTGGCACCGGCTCGATGCCGTCGGGCTCACTTCCTACCTGTTCAAGGGTTTTTGCTAGTCCTGGGGACTAGGAGGCCAGTCGGTCCGAGGGACGATGATCCAAGAACAAATGTATACAAATATAGCAATGCGGCAGGAATATCGACAATACCGAGCATATGGCAGGCGAGCCAATTTCCAAAGTCGGTTGGAGGAAACGGTCGGAGTGGCAAGAGTTTGGCGGTGATTGCTAATACCAGTTGGAGGTGATTTCGATAGTGCATCGTTTAGAAGAAAGTGGCAGCAGTGTGCCCTGGGCCCTGGTTGAAATTACCTAAGCCGAGACAGCGCCACAGTGCGGCCGAATTGTGGCTTGACACTGGTGCCACATGATTTCGTAATGTGCGTTTCGACGCCTCGAGCTCCGTCCAAAAGAAGCAATACCGGTTACTAGAGCGGGCCACCGGACGGGACAGGCTGCCTTGCAGAGCTCGAGCTCGCGGAACCGAGAGGGGAACCCGAGCGGCCGAGGCGGTCCCGACAACGATACGTTGGGCGGCATGGGGAAATGCAAGGCTGCTCCGTATTGCGACAATGGCAAATGGTCGGCCGCAGCGTGCCGACCGAGCAGGACGCACTTTGTACGAGTACTCGTATTGTGGACGCGGCGGGAGGAGAAAAAGGCGCGATGTTGGGCCCCGCACGAGAGAGGGCAGTCGGCGTGTTCCAAACGCGGGTCAAGTCTGGCTCGTGGAGGTAGCCCTCTCACAGTTCGAGTTGCCATGCGTGCAAATGCGACTTTACTGTGTGTGGGCGTGTTGGGCTCCACAGTGCGCAGCTTGTCGCTCCTGCCCCGAAAGCGATTCCGGCGCCCCCAGGTCCTGCTAAATTTCTTTGGTGTTGCTAACGCTCGACAGCTGACGGCGCCGTAAAAGCAAGCTAATTTTTTTCCCACCCCATTACTCCGTCTCCCTCCTCTCCGTCTCTCTGTCGCTCCCTCTTTTGTTCGCTCCGGTCTCTTCTGCAGTCACCATCCTGGCCATCCGCTCTCTCCCCCCCTCTCTCCGGAGCTGTTTTGCACGTCATGCTTTGCGGCCAATCCACGTCGACCCGCTTCCGCCCTCTCACATTCTGTCTCGTCGCGGTCTTGATTTGAGCTACTCTTTCTCGTCTGCCCTCTGTGGCTGCCCTCTTCGACGGCCCTCTCAAGCCGCCCTCTCCAGCCGCCCTCTTCGCCTGCCCTAGTCGACCTGCTCTCCGGCTTAACAATCACCCCCTTCGACAACCCTGTGCTCGAAGCCAGAAAACGTCCTCGACCCGATTTCGATCTTCGCGTCTCGGCTCCCACCAGAATCTCGGCAGGTTCTGCAGCGTCAATCCCTGCTGTCGAGCTGCCGTCTCGTTGGTCTTACCTCGAGTCCCTCATACCCCCATTGGCGAGCAGGCGGCCGCCCGGCTGTCCTCTCCCTTCCCCTCGTCGGCGTTTCCTCGTCCGGCGCCGACCTGCCCATTTTCTCCGTTGATCCACGCGGCAGGACCCAGTAATGGCTGGGCCTGATCCCCGACGCTCTTCTCGCGCCCGAACCAGTCAGCCACAGTCTCGGCCCTCGTCCACCGCATCCAGCGTGTCGGGTCGTCCGGACCGCAGCTCCAAGCCCCTTGTCAAGACAGCCTCTCCACAAAAGTCCAGATCGACCGTGTCGCCCACCTCTGAAACAGCCGACGAGGCTGCCGCGATCGCAGACGATTCCCCTCCACCACAGCCGCGAAGCCGACGCGCCACGCAGGCCCCCAATACCGCCAAAGACGGCTCGCACGAACTCACATCTGTCATCGTTAGCGAAGCCGAGATGCTCAACGACGCGGACGAGATACAGGAGGACGACGAGGCCGTCCGCTGCATCTGCGGCTATGACGATTACCCCGGGCCGCCGTCGCCTGAGAATCTCCAGCAGGCGGCGAAGGAAGGGTTCGACGTGGACTCGATCTTCCCCGCAGTCGTCACGGAAGACTTGGCTGGCTTTTTTGTCCAATGCGACATCTGCAAAGTCTGGCAGCATGGCGCCTGCGTCGGTCTCGTTAATGACGATACCCTACCAGAAGAATACTACTGTGAGGAGTGCAAGAAGGACTTTCACAAAATGCTCCCGAGCACAAACGGGTATGTCGCTCTCTACCATTGGCCGTGAGAAGCCTCCCTGCGAGGCCCCGCCTGATCGTGATGCTGACGCCTTGTGCTTCTACAGACCACGATGCTCAATTTATCAGCCGAATAATCGAAGTCGGTCCCGTACAAGCTCATTCGCAAAAGACCACGAGCAGTCGCCGCTGAACGTCAGAGACAGCAGCAAGGACAGCAAAAAGGAGACGAGGTCCGAGTCGAAAGACGGCACGAAGGATTCCAGAGACGGTAAAGACAGCGGCAAGGAGGACGGCAAAGACGACGGCAAGGATGGCCGAAGTGGGCGCGCCACGTCGATCACGCAGTCGTCCAAGCGGCGGTCGACGATGAACAGCCGAGACGCGGCCTACGACGAGGAGCAGTTGCGGATTGCCATCGAGGCCAGTAAGGAGGATGTGCATGCCGAGGGGGAAGACGGCCTGCCGAGAAGGACGAAGCGCAGCAGAAGCTTCAGCGAAGAGTGAGTCCTGTCCTGCTATTGTTTGGTGGCTGGATCGTTGCTAAATCAGGGCGGATATGCAGAAAGGCGGACGGCATCAAGCGACAGCGTACAAGCTCACGATCGGTATCCCCAGGGACGGAAAAGTTCAACGCGGAAGACGAGTCGGACGACGGGGCACATACGCGAAATGGGGCATCGAAGAAAGCGTCGCGAAGTGCGGCGGCGATACGGAGTCAGCAGCAACGAGAGAAGGCAGAGAAGGAGGAAAAGGAGAGGCAACGCGCTGAAGCGGCAAACAAACGCAACGGTAGAGCCGAGCGCCGCCGGGCTGATGGTACAGATGGGACACGGGCGGCGATCTTGAAGGAAGCGGAAGCTCACTCAGGCACAGATTCGGATCCGTCCGACGAAGTGCCGTTGGCGACGCGGACGGCCAGCAGCCGGGCAGTGGCGGGTGTGGTGGCAGCGACAACAGGAACGGCGGCCAACCCACCAGCAGTAGCGGTGGGAGCGGGACCAGGGACGGGAACAGGGATAGGAACAGGGACTGGGACTGGGACGGGCACAGCGACGGGCACGTCTTCGGGCGTGACAACGGCTTCGACAGCAACGCCACGCTGGGCACCGCCGCGACCCCAGCCGTCACCAGAGACGCCACCGCCGACGACGGCGCCGCCGATGAGCGCGTCCAAGTCCAAGGGCGGACGGCCGACGCACAAGAAAAAGGGCCGCAACCAGTACACGAAAGAGCGAGAGGCACGGGAGGAGCAGTCGGTGCGTTCACGGTCTCGCGACGTGCTGGAAGGCGGGACGGGCAAGTCAGGGTCGGGGGGTGGTGGAGGGCACAGCACTAAGTCGGGGAGCCGATCCAAGGGCGGGATGACCAGCCGGGTGACGATGAGCGAGATGAAGCGGCGGGTGTCGGCCATGTTTGACTTTATCTCCAAGACGCAAGTGGAGCTGGCGGGCGAAGAAGAGGCGGATTCAGCGACGCCCGCGTCGGGCAGCAAAGCGACCAGCGGAGCCGGGCGGACTGGTGGCGGGGCCAAGGCCGAGGGAGACAAAGGGGCCAAGTCACCGGTGAAAAAGACAGCAGACGATGCGGGGGTGTCCGGCGGCGATGGGCAAAGGGGATTCACAGACATGTCGTGTCTGGAGATGATGGACTGCCTCACGCGGGACATTGTGCACTGGCAGAGCCAGTTTACCACCTAGGCGGGAACGGCGAGGGCGAGAGCATAGTTTGCAGGGCAGACGGGGGGCGTTTCAGGTACGGAGTACAGGTCCAGGCCATTCAATACCCAATTTCATTTTTTTAGCTGTAAGTGGCAGGAGATATCTTGTAAAGAGGATGCGAAGTACGGAGTACTCGCACGTCGTAGACATGTGACATAGACATGTGATTAGTCATGTGATTTAGTCACGTGAGGTTAGGAGACATCGGCCTCGACGCCGCTGTGGCGAGCGAGGGAGCGGGCCTTGCGGCGTTCCTTTTCGCGTTTGCGGGCCTGGTTGAGGGAGAGGGGGAGGCCGTTGGAGGCGGCGGCGCGGGCGGCGGCGAGGGCGGCGTCGTCGAGGTCGTCGAGGCAGAAGCGGCCGAGGCGGCCGTGGCGCCAGGCGTGGACGAGGTGGAGGGCAGCGGTCTCGTGGAGGGGGAGGCCGCCGCGGGCGAGCTTGCCGGTGCGGCGGGCGACGGCGTCGAGGAGGGTGAGGATGTCGTCGGTGGGGCGGTCGAGGCCGTAGGCGTCGACGTAGAGGGCGGGGTCGCGGCGGTTGAGGTGGAAGAGGAGGTAGTCGGCGAGGGAGACGGGGGGGACGAGGGCCTCGCGGACGCAGCCGACGAGGGCGAGCTTGAGCATGTTCTCGGCGTGGGGGACGTAGGGGACAAAGACGCCGGGGGTGTCGACGACGAGGAGGCGGTCGGAGACGGAGCCGGACGAGTCGCCCAGAACGCGCACCGGCGTGCCGAGCTTGCGGGTCACGCCGGGCTCGGCGCCGGTGCGGGCGGCGCGGGCACGACGGGCCGGGTCGGTCATGCCGAGGGCGCGCAGACGGTTGAGCAGCGTCGACTTGCCGGCGTTGGGCATGCCGACAACGAGCGCCCGCAGGTCCGTGAGCGAGCCGTGGCCGTGGCGGCGGGCGGCGGCGCGCACGGCCGAGAGCAGGCGCTGGGCCTCGCGGCGGGCAACCGACGCCTTGGACTCCGCCGCCGTCGCCGACCCCATGAACAGCACCGCGTCCGCCTCGTGGCCGTGGAACCGCGCCAGCCGCTGCAGCGCCGCCGCCGAGGGCGCCAGCCGCGCCCCCGATGCCGTCGTGCCCACCACCAGGTCGCGCTTGGTGTACACCAGGATGCGCATGCGGTCCGTGTGGGCCGACGGCCGCAGCTGCGACGACGATGACAACGACGACTTTGCCAGCCCCAGCCCGGCCACACCGCCCGTCCGTTTCTGTTCGGCCGCTTCTCGGTCGGTTTGCCTGTCTCGACCGTCTCGGCCCTCTCGACCCTCTCGACCCTCTCGCTCCCCAAAATCCTCGTCCTCTGTCACCACGCCCGACGACAGCGACGTCTCCAGCAGCGGGTTCCACGCCGTCAACGGCACCCGCAGGTCCCGGCACTCAATCACCAGCCCGACCGTCGCCAGCTCGCGCCGCATCCGGTCCAGCGCCGCCCGGTGGTGCCCCAAAAAGTACGACCGCGGCATGTCCGTCGACGCCTCGTACGTCTGCCGCGGCACAAAGTTGGGCCACCGCGCAAAGGGCCCGCGCGAGGCCATGGCTGTCGGACCCGTCGGACCTGTCGATCCTATCGAGCCCGCTGAGCCGCTCGACTCTGCTGGCATCACCGTGACTGTCAGCGCCGCCGTCGACGAGCACCGGCCCGCCGCCGCAGACCATCCTGCCACCCTCACCACCCGCACGCCCCTCACGCCCACAGACGCGCCCACCCTCCAAGCTGCGGCGCCCAGGCCGAATACTGCGGCTCGCCCAGTGGCCATCGTCTTCGGGCCGACTGCTGCTCAGTTTGGCCGTCTTCTTCCCGTTTCAGCGCATTCTTCAACACAACACGTCTGCCCTCGTCTGGAGACACAACCTGGCTGCAATGTCTTTGTTGGTGTCTAGGACTGAATTCAAGCCCGAAAAGCATGCAAGAACAGGCCCACTTTTTACAAGGCCGGCCTGCTGCGTTTAATACGGAGTAAACTCCTAGAGAGCGCTACGCTACTCCCAGTACTCCAAGTCTACTCTGCTCGTTACAGTCACGTGATAACCGCTCCTGGCTTCCATAAAATGTCAAAAGTGGTCTTTGCCTAATTACTATTAAATCGGAAACAGTTTCCGCCAGTCGTGCGTATCTACATGCTATGTGATGATTGTTTTGCCAGTGTCAATCAGTCCAAGACCACCTGTTTGGGTAAATATGCCGTTCGTAAGGATCGTAAGAAAGGAAATTTTTGGTTGGGCAAAAGCCGAGTAGTTGTACAGGAACCCACCAGGCTCAACTCCTCCACAAGATCAACACAGTCACGTGCTCCATCTACAGCAGAGCCAGCGCAGCCATGGCCGCAATGGCCAGCCCAGCCACCTGGGTGCGGCCAGCGCCGCTGACCGGCACCAGCGTGGTCGTCGGCTTCGGCGTCACGTAGACAGCCGTACCCGAAGCCGCGCCCGACGCCGGCGAGACCGCGCCCGTGCCCGAAGCCGCCTTCGCCGTGGCCGTGGCCGTGGCCTTGGGCACCGTCGTCGTGCCCGTGTACGCGTTCGTCGCCACCGTCGACGCCACGCTCGTCACCGGGACGACATCCACGCCAGTCGAGCACGAGGTGAAGCCGACCTGCGGCACCGTCGCCGCCGTGCTGTACACCGTCGTCGTCGACGACACCGTCGAGCCCGCCGCGTTGGTAACCGGGACCACCGTCGTCGCCGCCACAACCACCGTCGTGTACGTCGCACCCACAACCGTCGCCGTCTCCGTCACCGTCAGGTACGTCGTCGCCGACGCAGCACCCGTCACAATGGCCGGGTTGCCACCAGCATAGCCGGCGCACATGCCCTGGAAGTCAACGACAGCCTCGTAGATGATGTCGTCCGTCGAGCCGTAGGCCGAGATACAAGAGAAGACGTTCTGCACAAAGAGCTCGTCGGGGCAGTAGCACGCCGTGTCCGAGTTGTCCGAGCACTTGGTCGAGAACAGCCACGTGTTGATGCACTGGGGGATCACCGACGGGACAGTCACCGTGTCCGTGGCCGTAGAGGTCGACGGCGCAGTCGTGCTGACAGCAACGGTCGTACCAGTCGCCGTCGTGGCGGCAGTCTCCGTAGCAGTGACCGGGCAGATCGTGGTCGAAACGGCAACCGTCACAACCGTGACCTTGGTAGACTCGGCGGGGCAGTCGGTGACGGTAGCAGCGCAGCTCGTGATGGTCGACGTAGCCGTGGAGTAGATCGTCGACGTGGTGTACGAGGCAACCGAGGGGGTCGAGACGGCAGCAGTCGACGAGACACCAGCAGTCGCCGGGACAGAGGCGGTCGACGAGACGGCAGCGGTCGAGGCGGTCACGACGGAAGAAGCAGACGTCTCCGTGGCAGTGACCGGGCAGATCGTGGTCGACACAGCAACCGTCACAACCGTGACCTTGGTGGACTCGGCCGGGCAGTTAGTGACGGTAGAAGCGCAGCTGGTAATGGTCGACGTGGCCGTGGTGTAGATCGTCGACGTGGTGTAGGAGACGACCGAGGGAGTGGAGACAGCGGCGGTCGACGAGACGGAGCCAGCCGGCCACGAGGCAGCGGGGGAGGAGACAGCCGGCGAGGAAGCAACCGGAGAAGAGGCCGCCGGGGAAGAAGCAGCCGGGGAAGAAGCAGCCGGGGAAGACACAGCCGGCGAGGAAGCAGCCGGCGAGGAAACAGCCGGGGAAGAAACCGCCGGGGAAGAAGCCGCCGGGGAAGAGACAGCCGGGGAGGACACAGCCGGCGAAGAGGCAGCCGGCGAAGACACAACCGGGGACGAAGCCGCCGGAGAGGACACAGCCGGCGTGGACACAGCCGGCCACGAAGCCGTCGAGGAAGACACAACCGGCGAGGAAACAGCCGGCGAGGAGACCGCCGGGGACGAAGCCGCCGGGGAAGACACAGCCGGAGAAGAGACCGCCGGCCACGAAGCCGTCGAGGAAGACACAACCGGCGAGGAAGCAGCCGGCGAGGAGACCGCCGGGGACGAAGCAGCCGGCGAAGACACAACCGGAGAAGAAGCAGCCGGTGAGGACACAACCGGAGAAGAGACTGCCGGGGACGAAGCCGCCGGGGACGAAACAGCCGGAGAAGAGACAACCGGGGACGAAGCAGCCGGCGAAGACACAGCCGGAGACGAGTAAGCCGGGGACGAAACAGCCGGAGTCGTGGTGGCAGACGTCGCCGGAGAAGACACGGCCGGAGTCGTGGAGGCAGACGTCGGGGTTGTGGTGACGCCAGTGGTGGTTCCGGTGGTGCTGCAGGAAAAGGACACAGTCGAGACGCTGATGCTGCAGGTGGTCTTGGTGGCGCTGGTCTGCGAGGGGTAGACGACGGTGACACCAGTGGCACCGCCGCACTGGTTGTTGGTCACAACGGAGCCGCTGCTCTTGCAGCTGGAGCGCTGCTTGCAGGTGCTGCCGTCGCTCATGCCGTAGTGGAACTCGAGGTCACAGTCGAACTCAGTCGAGATGTGGATCTCGCTGACCGAGAAGCTGCTGACATCGGACGAGCTGCCACAGCTGAACGACGGGCACGACGACACGTCCGAGCTGCAAGTGCCACCGGCATACTTGCTGCCTCCGCGGCGGTCGATGCGCGACCGCTTGCCCTTGGACGACGAGCAGGTGAAGCCCGACCAGGAGAAGTCGTTGAAGCTGGAGAAGGAGCCGGTGTCGAGGTCGTCAAAGGTCCAGCCGCTGGCCTGCGAGGACGAGCACTTGTCCTTGGAGTTGCTGGGGCACGTAAACGAGCCGGCGTTGGAGAAGCTCTGATTGTGTTAGCAACGAATCAAAAGCCGAGCCGAAACGAGATCTTGGGAAAAACTCACGGTAGCAGCAACACCCGCCGCCAGGGAGAGGAAGGTAACAGCCTTCATGGTGATGGACAGTTGGACAGTGGATGCAATGAGGAACGAATGCTATGGAAAGCGAATGATCAGGAAATAATGTGTTGCGGAGCTGTGAATAGCACTGCTATGTGAGCGAATGGTGGTATGTTGCTCGACGAGGAGACAACGGCGAGGAAGATGGAATCGAGATCAAAGAAGCGAATGACTTTGATATTCAGAAACGAAAGTGGGGAGAAAGCGAAAGAAAATGGAAGATGGGAAGGTCAGGTTTGGGGGCGAAGAAGGATGAGGAGAGGAAGGAAAGACAAACAAGAACGAGGCCGAGGCAGCCTTCTATATACTCGTACTTTGCTGGTCGAGCGGTCCATGGCCGCACGGGAAGCCGATCAAGCGGCCAGGAGAGCCTCTGCTCGGATGTAAGTGAGAGAGCATGGGGTGGGTGCAGCCATGGGGCCACAGGGGGGGGGGGGCGAATGATCCACCGTTGCCGCCAGGGGTTCCCAGTACGAGCGCTCGTCCTTATTGCCGTTCTTTTTTAAGAGGGAGAGGGGGGGGGTGTTGATGATCCCTGTCGAGTCGAGCAGAGGTCGCGCTGAGGGGGTGCAGCGTGTACGGAGACAAACCCGAGAGGCGTTCAGCAGTGTCGTTGGACCCCAGAGTCTCGTTCCAGAGGCGCGTTCGGGAGGCGCGTTCGGGAGGCCTTTTTCTTTGATGGACGTGTTATGGTCATCTGCAGAGACAAATGCTGACTCTGGACATATGTCAACACCTTTCACCGTTGAGCTGTTGCACGGGAAGGTACGAGCAAGATTCCTTTTTCATCCCCCCCCCCACTTTCCTCTATCTTCTGTACTACAGTCGTGCTGCGAGCGGAGAGCCGGCCGTTGATCGTTCGCCATGATAGAAAAAGGCACACTGCAACACTGCAACAGAGCGCCGTGCGCCAGGCTCCACCCAAGCCTCTTCCGGTCAGAGCGCGCGACTCCCTGACCCTTTGTTCTTTTTTTCTCTTTTTTTTCTTCCTCTCATCGCCCTCCCAGATTGGCCTCTACAACCACTCGTCGTCGGTGCCGAGGCCCCGCTCGCCGGATTGTTCTTGCTTGTTGCTATTGCTGTTGTTGCTCACGTTTGGCCGAACCCCCCCCCTGTCTCAAAGAGGCAGGGGCGTAAAAGGCACTAGGCGCACACCAGCCAATCACTTTCCCATCCAGCCCCATCTTAGCCTTTGGGTGTTCTTGCGCGCGCTATTCACCATTAAAGTCTTCCCCAGACCACACAAAGTTTAATGAGCTCCCCCCAATGGCCGCCAGAAGGGCCTCGAAGACGGTGTCGGCGCCTTGCCCACGCGCTAGTCGCACGAAAGCACCCCCCAAGGCAGCAGCTGAACAAAGAAAGCAATTTCACCCAACACGAGATGTGCCGCGGTCATCTCGTGTTCGCCCTGAGTTCTTCTGACAGCCGTGTGACGGTCAAAAAGAAAAAGGGGGGGCGCGTTGGAGGGCGCACCCGGCCCAGGGCGCGCCATGTCACCCCGAGCAAAGCCGCCGATCAGGGACGGCGGTACTCGTAGGACGGCGGTTGAAGACGACCTATCTGAAACATGGCGTCCCAGCTGCTCAGCCACGCCAGTTGGGTGTGGGCGGGACTTATGCAGGAACAGGAACCCGGGCCAGGAACGGGGGGGCGCCAGGAACAGGAACAGGTACGATTATCGGTCTCTTTGGCGAACCGACCGGCCCCAACAAACAAGCAGTCTAGGTCTGGGCTCAATGCTCCGTATGCTTTGCATGTGGCCACAACGCATCATGTGCCAAGCAGGACCGCAGCGGAGTGAGCTCGCGCAACTGGCAGAGGGCCCCCCCTTCCTCCCAAAACAGGCCACCTTCGTCAACGATGGCATTTCGTCCGTCTGGCAAGACCCGCGTTACCCCCGGTCGCCCGGGTGCGAGCGAGCGACCAGAGAGGGCCGATCGGGCGGCGATACAGTTCATGGTGGCTGGCAAGCCGCTGCCCACTGCGACAGGGCAGTCCAAGAATAGGTACAATCCCCAGTGACGCACACGTTCCCGCGATTGTGAAATTGCGCAGGACTGGCAAACGGATGCAAACCCAAAGATCGAAGTCGGCGGAACAGACGGCTGCGCTGTGAGCAGTCCCGATCGAGGCAGCGCGTTTCATGTTTTACTCCGTAGGGCCCAAGTGGCCAAAAACGGCCAACTGATAAAAATAGCCTTTTGGCCCTGTCTGAAGATCTTTTCTCTCACATTCGCCAGCGCCCACTTTTCGAAACCCTTACTCCGTATCTGAGCGTCCCCCTGAAGCGTAAAGAAGGTTATTACATACCTGTCCAGCGAGATGCGATCCGCCACCTACAAAGTGCTCGTATCTTGATACATCCTTCGTCGTGTTTGGCAGCTACATACCGCCCCAACAGCCATCGCCTCCCGAATTGTCCCCTGAGCGCGCACTTGGTGTGTCCCAATGCCGAGCACTCGGTCCTCGAACCATTCATTGTAGCGGCTTTCGCAGCTGCTTTTTAGCAGAGGATCTTGCCCATTACAGACTAGTCTCTTCCCCTTTCCGTCTTTGTTATCCAAATCGAGAAGACGCCAACCGCGACGCACCCACTTCTGAAAGTGGTCTGTACGTCGCACTGCAACCGTTACTTTTTTGCAATTTCTAACAGAGGGTCATGGCACCGTAACATGGCCGCTGCTGGCTTCGCCCACGCGATCCCGCAATTGGCCCTCTTGATTCCGGTTACGTCTCTGTCCGTGATTTTCAACAGGGGCCCAAGCGGCCCTCGCCGCACGGCAACAAGGGTCGTCGTGCTTTTCGCCCTCTCGTATCGCGAAACAAAACGGGGTCAACGGATCGCCCAGAGGCGGCCGGCCGCGGTATGGCGAAACGGGCTGACCTAAAAATGGCCTTCGCGCTCAAGGAGACGGCACACGGGGTAATACGACCACGGGAAGTCTGTCGTTTTTTACTGACTTAACCACCGTTTCTGGAGACCTACTCCGTACTCGTAGAGCTAGTGTTGCCCTGGGCTTTTTTTCTTTGCCCAGACGAGTGTACCATGTTTCTGGTCCAAGCTTGTGCCATGCTCTGTGCATGTTGGCACCTCTGTTCAGGGCGTCGACATATCCGTCCAGGGCATTGGCATGCCTGCCCCGGGCATTGTACGGGCACAACTCAGCCTCTTATGCACCCAAACAAACGAGCATGAAACGCCGTGCTGAGCCCTCCGTATCCGGCCTGCTCGGCTTTACAATCTGAGGAAGCGGCCACCTCCTACGAGGCCGGCAAAACCATACGAGCGTCTCGCATATAGGGAGCAATATTTGTTCCAGTATGCTACCACCGTCATAAGATACGATTTATGGGCCGCCTTACCCGAACGGAATCAATCGCGCGTACAGAGTATCGTGCTCGTACTCGTATCTAACGAGACACTCAGGGGACCCCGGAGCTTTTAGTCCCTCTACCCAGCTTCAATAGGCGGCCGCTTTGGACAGCCAGAGCCCGAATGGTAGCGTCGCACTCACAATACTCGTAGCCCTGGCTGTCCGGCCTGCGTGCACGTTCCAAATATTCAGACAGCACTCTATGGTCCCTCCTCTCACGGCTTTGTTGAATCCGGAGCAACAATGCCCTCTAGACCCGTATTTCCGGCTAGGCATTCTCGGGGCCGCCGACTATGTAGGTAAACAAACATCAAACCAATACTCCGTACTCCAAAGGCGGATTATCAGGTTCAGGCGACGCCATGGTTTTGGCTACCAAAATTCTTCTTTAATACAGGGGGCGCGGAAGCCTTTGAGCTTGGTTCGGATAGCGTCAATCAGAGTTTATTATGGCCCCTGGTGCAGAATCTGTCGGTGTGCTTACGTCGTAGATGCTGCTAGAGTTCCAAGGCACAGGTTCCCCTTCTCGTCGCAGATGAGGATAAACCTACCCCGCTCCTCGTGTGTTGGTTTGAGCTGGCCGAATGAGGCATGCGTCACGACAAAAACAGGGAGACTGCGGTACTTTTGATCTCTACTATGAGTACGCTAAGTCGTTCACAGACTTCGGCTCATTGTTTAATAACTTGCTCATGTGCAGCTCATCTTGCGTTGGCATACGAGTACAATTACAATGACAATAGCGCACAGGCAAGTTCGTGCCACAGTGGAGGTAGAATTCTCATAGATTCTTGTCCTCATGTTCCATAAACAATAGCGTCTTGCTGCAGCGCGAGGCTACTCGCATAGCCCAGCAGCTAACACATGCCACGTTATCCTCCGAGTCAATACTTACTCCGTATGGAGTAGCGCTGTTCTCATCCGCTATTCCTCTCTGAGACGTTAATTTCCGCTGCAGTGGTCCAACCAAAAATAAAGCACCACATGCCATTTCCACTCTGACCTTTCCACCGACCTACGAGTGATTGGCGATGGTCCAACCGTCACGCTCGGAGCCCCGGATGCAACATGGACAATCGGCAGGTCTTTGGTCCGTCCAGCGGATCAATGTCGGCTCCCGTGGTGACGGCGGTGCGAGTGGCCGTGGTGTTTGGAGCTGTCACGACGACTGGAATGGCTGTGGCTTCCATGCCGCTTGGAGCTGTCGGTGGAGTAGGCGCCGGTAATGGGAAGCGCGTCGTGACTAGTCCGCCGGTTGGTGGCCGCATTCAACGGGCCATTTGCCGCGCGCTCGGCAGTTTGGAGCATGGCTAGCCTGGTCACGTACTCCTCGTCGACGTACTCGGAAACGTCCTCGGCCGTCGTGCGAAGATCGCGGACTGGCGCGGGCTGTTGTAGGGCCGGGGCCGGCTCTTGGGCTGTCGATGGTCCTGCTGTTGCGGGTGGCGTGGGCGCGGCTGGTCCGACAGACGAAGCGGTCGGTGTTGTTGCCGGGGACGATGCAGGCTCTGAGGTTACGGACGGCTCTAGCTTTGGAGTATCGTGTTAGCACACATCCACGCTCGCCGGGCTGTCTCTGCCTGGCGGGATGCGCTGGCATAAGCCCGTCCAGCAGCAACTGCTCCCGGCGCCCTTCTGTCTCCCGGGCTCAGGCCTCACCTCTGGAGCTGGGTACTCGATATCGCTGGACCATCTGCGGTGCCGCGTTGTCGTTTCCACTAGGGTTCTGTCCGCCGCCTTGTCCTTGACCGCCGGCCGGGTACCAGCCGCCACCTTGTCCCTGGTCGGCGGGCTGAACCCAACCTCCGGGTCCCCAACCTCCGGGTCCCCAACCGCCAGGAGGCCATCCGCCCTGAGTCCAGCCGCCCGGGGCCCAGCCGCCCGCACCGCCGGCCCAACCACCGTATTGTCCTTGGCCGCCGCCGGGCCACCATCGACCGTCTGGTCCCCATTGGCCGTCCTGTCCCTGGCCGGGCCATGCGCCCTGATCATGGTTTGGACCGCCGCCGCCGCCCCCATCGCCACCGCCCCCGCCCCCGCCCCCGCCGCCGTCGACGCTGCTGCCACTGCTGCGCCGTCTATGGGTCCGTACTGGCACAAATTCCAAGCTTCCCATGCGTCTCTGGAGAGCCACGCGCCGGTTAGTACACTGGACGTTTAGTGAGACACGGCAACAAGTAAAGTCTTACATCGCCCGGCTTGCGGGCCACGCCCCAGACGCCCCCACCCCAGCTTTTCCCGTCACACCAATGCGGCGCTGACTTGTGCAGACGTAGTGTACGTCCCGTGCAACCAAGCTGTATGGCGCACTTGCATTTGGCCCCTTGGTGTTTGCATGTCTTCCTAGGTCGTCGGTGGGACCCATCTGCCGAGGCCTCGGTCTCAGCTTCTTGCTGCTGTTGTAATTGAGGTGGTGGTGGCGGTGGCGGTGGCGGTTGCAGTGGTGTTGGCTGTTGCTGCCGCAGTTGGCGTCGATTCTGTCGCTGCCACCGCTGCCAGTCGGCCTGCTGCTGCTGGTGCCACTCTTGCTGCTGCTGCTGCTGCTGTTGCTGCCAGAAATCGAACCACTGGTTTTGCGCGTTGGGATCGTTGTCAAGTGCATTGATGGCCTCTTCGACGGCACCGTGGACGGCTCGCTGCACAGCTCCCTGCACGGAAAGCTGCATGGAGAGCCGCAGGGCCTCCAGTGCCACTTGCTGTCTATTCATGATGAGAGTAATAATGTCCGACGTGTTATGATAGAATGTAGACAAAAGGCTCTGATGACCAAATCGAGCCCGGCCACAAATGAGGGAGCAGCCGCCTTTTATAGTCCATGAGGGCGGACTCTGTATTCACTGAACATGCTTCAGCGTTGTGGTGAAGTAGGGTGGGGAGTGGCTTGCTCTTTGTGCCAGGTGTGATTGACACAAACAGCTTTACCGAGCATTCTCCTGCAACGCCGCCGGTGACAAGCCGCCGCAAGAGTATGTGTTCAGCTGCGCGGCTTCCTGTGGCCGACAAAGCAACGTTCCGCCACAGTACGCCAGGCAGACACGTCACGAACGAGCGAGATGGTGCGCAGCAAAGAGTGGTGGGAGACTACGGAAATCACAGGTTGAGCCTCCATGTTGGTGCTGACGGGATTATGACCATTCGTGAATCCGTGAAACTCTCAGAGGCTCGTGGGCAAAAAGGCAGCTTGTGGGACTCACTCGTTGTGGTGTCTCTGTGTGTCGGCCTTGTTGTCATGTCTGAGCAACAGTATCTTACGTAGGAGGATTGGGACACCAAAAATGAAAAAGGCCCAAATAGGTGTGTATTAGGGTGACTTGCCAAACATGCAGTGTCGGTTGCACATGTGGAGCAGAGACCGCTGTGCCGATCTGTCCTCGTTACCAAGACACGCGGCTCATCAGAGTATGTCGGAAGGAGTGAATGCGGTTACACGTGTGGGCTACTGCCGATTTACCAGGACATGATGCCAGATGGGGCAGGGACAGAAAGGCAGGAGCGAGGGACGACAGCATATTAGTAGGAAGTAGGAAAGGCCATGTGTCTTGTGTGGATTCTCAAGAAATATCAGGATATCAGCAAAAGACTCAAATTTATGAGAAACGCAGTGTAAAACGGACAAACACACAAAGCACGCAGAGGCCCCGCTCGAGCGCCTCACCCGTCGTGCACATCGTCAGCCCAGACACTCAGCTATTCAAGCATTCCCCAAAGGATACACAATAACGCCTAACCGGACCCCCCACATGATCTATCGTACAAATGCAAACAAAAACTGCCCTGCTCACAAGAAGCTCTGCTCACAAGGAGCCCCGCCCACATGAAGCCCTGCTCACAAGAAGCCCTTGGTCAGACTTGGCGCCCTAGGCCGCACAATGCTGTTGCTGCGCTTGGCATCATCGAGGCTCCCGGCGTCGGAGGCGGCGTCAAAGGACGAGGCAATGGTCGAGACGGCGGTGCGGGTTGTCGCCGTCGAGGCCGTGTGGCCCAGCATCGACGACCGGAAGGCGGGCGGGGGGCCGGCACGACGCATGCTGCCGGCGACACTGCCGGCGTTGCTGGACGAGCCGGCACTGCTCTTCCAGCTCTCGAGCTCGCGCTCCATGCGCAGATTCTTCTCACGCGACTCGCGCAGCTCGCGCTCAGCACGCCGAGCCGCCAGCTGCACGCTCGACTCGGACGACTGCAGCTCGTCAATGGTCTTGAGCAGCTTGTCGGCCTTGTCGCGCATGCGCACGACGTCGTCCTGCAGCTGCTGGTTCTGCTTCTCCTTGCGCTCCAGCTGGCCCTGCAGGTCCTTGACGGCGCGGTCCACGTTACGGACCGACCGCTGCGACTGGGCCTGCTCGGTCTCGCGCGTCTCGAGCTGTGTCTCGAGCTGGTGGGTGTTAGCTGGGTTCGTTGGCCGGAATCGACATAAAACGAGGAAAAAAAAACTCACCTCCTGGATCCGCTTGTTGAGAAACTTAATGTCGAGGCTCGCGCTCGGGAAGCCCTTGGTCTCCAGATCGACCAGCTTGACCTGGACCTCGTTGAGCGACTTCTCCAGCGCGGCCTTGTCGGCCTGCAGCTTCTTGTTGGACTCGCGCTCGGCCGACATGTCCTTTTGCACCTCGGCGGCCAGCGCCTCGGCCCGACGCATCTTCTCGACCGCCGCGGCCGCCACGTCCTCCTGCTGGGCCAGGCTCGCGCGCAGGTCCAGCATGGCCTTGTCGGCGTTGGCGGCATTCCGCAGCGACGGGTTGGCGCCGCGTGCGGCCAGCTCCTCCAGACCGGACTTGGCCTCGGACAGACGCGCCTCGACGCTGCGCTTCTCGCGCACCAGCGCGTCGCGCTCCAGGCTGATGTCGTCGACGGACGTGCGCAGGGCGTGCACCTGTGACAGCAGGCCGACGATGCGCCCCTGGGCCTCGTTGTGGGCCTGGGCGGCCTCGTCGCGCGAGGTCATGACGTCCGACAGCGTGCTCTCGAGCCGGGTCTTCTCCTTGGCCCAGGTCGAGCTGTTGAGGACCTCGTCGTCCCACTTGGACCGCAGCTCGTCGAGCTCCTCGCGCAGTCGCGCAATCTCGGCCTGCTTGAACAGCTTCTCCTCGCGGGCCAGGTCGAGCTCCTTGGTCAGGGTGGCGAACTCGGTCTGGTACTTTTTGCGCGTCTGCTCCAGGCTCGTCTCGGTGTCCTCAATGTCCATGGCCCGCTGGCTGCGGTAGTCCTCGAGCTCGTGCTGCAGGCGCTTCTTGGCCTGGGTGGCGGCCTCCAGGTCGGTCGACACGTCCTCGAGCCGCTCCTCGAGCCGGCGGCCCTGGCGCTGCAGGTCTTCGACCAGATTGTCCATCTTCTTGCGCTCGGCCATGACCTCGGCATACGTCTCCTCGGCCTCGCGCGCCTGGGTGCGCGCAAACTGCTCGGCCCGCGACGCCTTGATGACGGCCATCTCGGCCTGCTCCAGCTTGCCAAAGTACTCGTCGGCGCGGCTCTTGTACAGGCCCAGGCTCGCGGTGACGTCGCCCAGCTTGGCCGTCTCGGCGTCGAGGCGGATCTGCATGTCGGCAAACTCCTGCAGCAGCTGGCTGCGGCTGGCCGACTCCTGCTCGCGCGACTCGGTCATCTCGTGCAGCTCGGAGCGCGCGTCGCGCAGGTCGACCTCCATCTGGGCGCGGTCGTGGCGCAGGCGGTCATAGTGCTCCTTGACGTCGGTCAGCTCGGTGACGACGTCCTTGTGGCTGTGCAGCAGCGACCGCCGCGACTCCTCCTGGCCGTTGAGCAGGTCGAGGATCTCCTCGTGCGAGCGGGTCTGGATGTCGTGCAGCGACAGCTCGCCGGAGCGCAGCGCGGCCTCGAGCGTCGAGACCTTCTTGGTCGAGTCGTCCAGGAGGTCGTGCAGGCGGCTGTTAGCCTTTTCCAGCTTCTGCATGCGGCCGTGGCTGCCGTGGCCGGGCGTGGCCGGCAGCTCGCGGACGGGGGTGCCGCGCTCGAGCTGGCTCTGCAGGTGGCGGTTCTGCATCTGGGCGAGCTGCAGCTGGTTCTGCACCTCCTCGAGCTCGGCCTTGAGGTCCATGCGGCCGCTCATGCTGAGCACGTCGACGGTGCGGTCGGACCGCGCCGAGTCGGGCATGGCGGCGGTCTGGCGGGGCGGCGTGGCCAGGACGTTGTTGTGGCTGTTGGACGGGCGGCGGGTGCTGTTCTTGCCCTTTTTGGTGCGCGTGGGCGAGCCGCCGTGGGCAAACGGCGCCTCGTTGGGGTCGATCTCCTCGAGCCGGGACCGCGTCAGCAGCGGCGACGACGACGACTGCTGGCTCTGGTGGGCGGCGCGCAGGTCGGCCAGCTGGGCCTCGGCCGTGCTGCGGCCGGCACGCTGCACGCGCAGATCCTGCTGCAGCTCCTCGATCTTGCGGGCGAGGTGGAAGAGGTCGGTGCTCGTCGGGCCACGCTCCTTGGCGCCGTCGGCGGCGGGAGACGCAGCAGCGTCGGCGGCGGCCGGATCGACGGTGCGGAGAACGTCGAGCATCTGGGCGCGCAGGTCGGACAGCTCGCGGTCGCGCGCCTCGAGCGTGGCCTGCACGGCGCGCAGGGTGCTCTGGGCCTGGCCGCGCAGGTGGCGCTCGGCCTCGACGGCGCGGTTGACCTCGGCCAGCTGGGCGGTGGCGTTGGCCGAGACCTTTTCGGCGTTGCGGCTGGTCTTGGCCTCGCGGGCCATCTCGTGCTGCAGGTCCTCGAGCGTGAGGTTGAGCTTCTCGACGCGCTTCTCGAGCGCGGCGGCGGCCACCTGCGACTCGCCCAGCTGGCGGTTCAGCTTGGCGCTCTGGTCCTCGAGACGGGCCTTTTCGCGCTGCAGCACCTGCAGCTGGCCGCGCGACGCCTCGCTGGCGCGCGAGCTCGAGCGGGCAATCTCGAGGCCGCGCTGCTGCAGCTTGTTAAGCAGCGCGCGGTTGTCGTTTTCCGAGGCGGCCAGGCGGCTCTTGACGGTGTGCAGCTCGCGCTCCATGCGCTCCTTGGCCTGGTCGTTCTTGAGCCCGAACTCGCCCGACGACAGGATCAGCTGGTTGAGGTCGTCGACCTCCTTGGCCAGCCGGTCGCGCTCGCCCTCGAACCAGTGCAGCCGCTCCTGGGCGGCGTCGAGGTCGCGCAGCAGACTCTCCTCGCGCTCGCGCGCCAGCCGCAGCGCCGCGCGCTCGCCCGACGACTCGGCCTCGATGCGCGCCTCCTCGGCCTCGGCCTTGGCCGCCCGCAGCCGCCGCACCTCCTGGCGGGCGTCGTCGCGCTCCTTTTCAATCACCTTGCGCGCCTCCATGGTGCGGCGCAGCGTGTCCTGCTGCGCGTACAGCTCCTTCTCGATGATGATCTTGGACTCGTTGAGGTGGTCGAACTCGGCCTGCAGCGTCTGGACCTTGTGCTCGCCCAGCAGCTGCACGTCGTCGCGCGACTGGCGCTCGCGGCTGAGCTCCTTTTGCGTGGTGAAGAGGGTGGCCTTGAGGTCGGCAATCTGCGACTCCAGCACGCGGCGGTTCTCGTCGGCCTGGGCGTCGGCCGACAGACGCGCCTCGAGCAGCGCCTTGGCGTCGGTGGCCTCGCGCCGCAGCTGGTCCTCCTGCGAGCGCATGGCCACGATCTCGGCCTGCACCTCGCGCAGACGCGCCGTGGCCTTGTCGCGCTCGTCGGCCAGGCTCCGGCGCTGGCTCTCGAGCGACTGCCGCTCCGACTCGAAGCTCTTGTGGTCGCTCCGGAGCAGCGCCAGCTCGCTCTCCTTTTGGCGCACCAGCTCCTCATAGTCGGTCGACGTCTGCGACAGCTGCGCCAGACGCTGCTGGGCGTCGCGGTTCTCGGCCGCGAGCTGCTGCTCCTTGGTGCGCGCGGCCGCCAGCGCCTTGCTGGCCGCGGCCTGCTGGACAGCCGCGTCCTGGTCGACGTGCAGGAGCTTGTCTTCCAGGTCACGTGCCTTGCGCTCCCGGATCGACAGCTGGCTCTGCAGCATCTTGACCTCGTCGGCCAGGGCGCGTTCCTGGGCCGTGTGCTCCGACTGCTGGCGGGCGACATCGTCGAGGCGGGCCTCGAGCGCGGCCACGTCGGCGGCCAGACGCGTCTTCTCTTCCTCGAGCCGGGCGATCAGGCCGGCGGCCTGCTCGAGCTGGGCGCGCAGCGTCTCGACGGCGTCCTCGGCGCGCTTCTTGGCCTCGAGCAGGTCGTCGAGCTGGTCCTCGAGGCGCTCCTGGTCGTCGAGGGCGCCGGCGAGCTTGTCCTCGAGCTCGGCCTCGCGGCGCTGCAGCCGCGCAAAGATCTCGTCCTTGTCGAGCGCGAGGGCCCGCTCGCTCTCGAGCGTCTGCTGCACGCGGGCCATCTCGGCCAGGGCCGCGCGGCGATCGTCCTCGAGCTGCTGACGGCCGGCCTCGTGGCGCTGCATCTGGCTCTGCAACTCGCGGATGGCCTCGTCGCGACGACGCACCTCGGTGGCGGTGCGGGTGGCGCCCAACAGCGGACGCATGCGCACGAGCAGCTGCCACCACGGACTGGAGGCGAGGCCGAGATAGGCGTGGAAGTTGCGCTGCAGGACGCGGGTGGCCTCGGCGCGGTACAGCCGCTTGTAGGCGACGCGCCGCTGGCAGAAGCCGCGGGCGACGGCCTGGAAGCGGGCCATGATCTCGCTGATGAGGGCGTCGCGCTGCTCCTCGAGCTCGGCGAGCACGCCGGCGCGGAAGAAGACCTTGGTGAGGCCGACGCGGAACAGCGCGGGGTCGAGGCCGAGCTGGTCGAGAATGCGGGCGGCGGCGGCCTGGCCGTCGAGCACGGCGGCCTTGGGCAGGTCGCGACAGAGCACCTCGTACCGCTGGCGGAACTCGGCAAAGGGCAGACGGTTGGGGAAGCCGGTGCGGGCGATGCGGATGCCCTCGAGCACGCCGTTGCAGCGCAGCTGGTCGAGCACGAGCAGGCCGTCAAACTGCTTGGGGCGCTTGCGGTGGTTGGGCAGGATGCAGCGCACAAAGTGGGGGTGGGTCGAGTGCAGCTGGGCCATCAGCTGGGCGAGCTGCTCCTTGTGGCGCTGGGCGACGGTGCGGAAGAGGCCCTTTTTGACGCGGCTGCTGCGGGCGACGACGACGGCCGACTCGTCGTCGGGGTCGGCGGCGCAGTCGGCAAAGAGGCGGGCGACGTGGGGGTCGGCCGAGGAGGCGAGCAGCCGCGTGACGTTGTCGTTGAGGGGGTCCTTGTTCTTCTGCAGCCAGCCGTCGGTGGCGTACTCGACCTCGGCGGCATAGTGGGTCAGCACGAAGCCGTCGCGCAGACGGGCCGGACGGTACTTGGGCGACTTGCGGTCCCAGAGCGCGTGCAGCTTCTCGGTAAAGGAGCGGTCGGTGGCCTTGGGCATGACGCAGTCCTCGTCGAGACAGGAGAAGATGCCAATGGGCCGGGCGAGCTCGATGAGGTCAATGGTCGGCTGCAGGTCGCGGCCAAAGTCGATAAACTGCCACTCGATCTGCTCGCGCGCATACTCCTCCTGCTCGAGCACAAACATGTGGTGGTTGAAGAACTGCTGCAGCTTCTCGTTGGTGTAGTTGATGCACAGCTGCTCGAAGCTGTTCTCGTCGAAAATCTCAAAGCCGGCAATGTCGAGCACGCCGATGAAGCGGGCGTCGTCGAGGCCCATCAGGCCGGCACGGTCGAGCTGGCGGTTGATGCGGGCCACGAGGTCGCCGAAGCCGCGCTCGTACAGGCCCTTGGCCAGCGCGTCGAGCGACAGCTGCACCTGCTCGGGCGTCTGCACCTTTTCGACCCACTCGCGGCCGGCCTTGACGCGCGGGTGCAGCAGGCCCTGCAGAAAGGGCTCGACCGGCACGCCCAGCAGCCGGCAGAGACGCTCGGCCTGGGCGGTCGAGTCGGCGGCGAGACGGGCCTGGTCGGCGGCGCGGCTCTCCTTGACGACCGAGATGTTGCCGAGGTGCAGCACGGCGGCGACGGTGCGCAGGATGGCCGTCTGCTCCTCGTCGGCGAAGCCCATGACGGCAAAGGCCTCGAGCAGGGCGTGCCACTCGTCGAGGTCGGAGACGCCGGTGATGACGTCATTGCCCTCGCGCGTGTAGGCAAAGTCGGCCACGCCGAGGTCGTCGAGCAGCAGGGCCCGCCGCAGGGCGCGGTCGGCGCCGCGCAGCAGCTGGTAAAAGATGTGGTAGCTGCGCTCGTGCGGGCTGGTGCGGACGACGCGCGACTTTTCCAGCAGGTACCAGTCGATAAAGGCGCCGGCGATGGCGCCGGACGGCGTGAACTCGATGCGGATGAACTTGCCAAAGCGCGACGAGTTGTTGTTGCGCACGGTCTGGGCGTTGCCAAAGGCCTCGAGGATGGGGTTGGCGCGCAGGATCTGGGCCGACAGGTTGGCGTGGGGGGCGCCGCCGCGGTTCTGGGCGGCCGGGTCGGCGTGGGCCACGGCGGCGAGGTACTGGATGACCTTTTTGGTGTTTTCCGTCTTGCCGGCGCCGGACTCGCCCGTCACGAGGATGCTCTGGTTCTCGCCCTCGTCGACGAGGCTGCGAAAGGCCTCGTCGGCCACGGCAAAAATGTGGGGCTTGGCATCCTCGCGGCTGCGGCCCTTGTACATGTTGACGTACTCGGCGCTGTAGATGGGCAGCGGGCAGTAGGGGTTGACGGTGACGAGGAAGAGGCCCGAGTACGTGTAGATGAGGTCGGCCTGGTACCGCATGTGCAGGTTGTGGACCACGGAGGCCTCGTTGAGGTGGGTGAGCTCGGCCATGTCGTTGGCCTTGTCGAACTTGGCGGGGTTGACCTTGTCGACGGAGTCTGCATCGACCGTTCGTTGCTGGGGGAGTTAGAGGAGGAGAGAACGAAAGAAAGGAGGCAAGAAGAAAGGAAGCAAGAAAGAAAAAAGAAAAAAGAAAGAAAAGACAGAAAGGAAGCAAGAAAAAAAGAAAAAAAGAAAGAAAAAAGAAAGAAAAGACAGAAAGACAGAAAAACTCACACTCCCGTCTTCACACTGCACCACCATCTGCCCGTCGGCCTCCTCGACCACCCAGCCCTTGACAAAGGCGACCTGGGCGTCCTTGAGCCACACATAGCGCTTGCCGGAAAAGTCGTTTTCGCCCTCGATGCCCCGCACCACGTCGATGCTGCGCTGCCGCATCTCTTCCGTCTTGATAAAGGACGGGGCAAACGTGCTGGACGCCGGCGTGCTCTCGCGCGACCGCTCGTGCGTGTGGCGCGACACGCTGCCGGCCCGCACCAGGCCGGACGGCGACGCCAGCGACTGGGACCGGCTGTGGCCGCCGGGCGACGGCGTCGATGCCGAAAAGAGGACCGACTTGGGCCGGTGGCCGCCGGTGCCGGGCGTGTTGTGTGTGGTTTGTGTGTGTTGTGTGTTTAGCGTGCTCAGCGTGCTCAGCGTGCTCAGCGTGCTCAGCGTGCTCGGCATGCTTTGGCTGTTGTTCAGACTGCTCTGGCCCGTCTGTCCCGGTCCCGTCTGCCCCCCCCGGGCAAACGGGTTCCCACGCGTGAAGCCAGACGTGCCGGCCATCTTGGCGTCGTGGACGTTGTGTTGGGGGTGTGTTTTCTGTTTTCTGTTTTCTGCCTCTCGTTCTTCTCTCCTAGTCTTGGCCGGTTCTCTCACGTCCGGTCCTCCACGTCCGGTTCACATTCAACAAAAGATGTAAAGGGACAAGGAATGTGAAAACGTCAGGTTGGGCTTGGTGCTTCCCGCGACGGCCTGCGCGGCTCCTCTTTTTGAACGGGAACACGCTTTTTTTCTGCTGGTCCCCGCCCGCAACGTCTCGTCATTGGCCTGCGTGGCCCGTGTTATGGCGTCCAGCCCGTTGCCACGACAACAATCCATGGGCTCCGATGGGGCACGGCGACTGTGGTGGACCGTGCGCGTTTCGGGTCGGATCAACCTGGCGCCGGATCAGCCAAAACTCTGTTTCCGGGTAAGGCAACTCGAACGTTGCGCAAAAGTCAAAGTCCAAAATCGCGCTTGGCCTTTCGAACCACCGTTTTGTCGAGGGAAAAAGCGTTCCCACCACCACCAGACCCTGACGCGACCGCGTATCGGTGCGACTGTCACGAAGCCAGCAAGCACGACCGCCGCGCCTGCCGACGACCTCGACGATCTCGACGCGTCTTGATCGCGATTTCCGCAGTTGCCACATTTGCCCAACGCCTTTGTTCTCTCGTCTCTATTCTGCATTCCTTCTCTGCTCTCTTTTCTGCTCTCTCTTCTGCTCTCTTTTCTGCTCTGCTTGGTTCTCTACACATTCCTGATGCTCCGCTTCCGCCGTCGTTGCATCTCACACCCGCCCTGCAGGCAGACCTCCCCCTCGACTTCGCCTGCCTAGCCCAATCCGTGTCGATGCCGGAATACGGCTCCAGCTACGGCCAGTGGCCTCCCGCACAACACGCCCAGCCGCCACCGCCGCCGCAACACCAGCCGCAGCCGCCAGCCGCCCAGCCCTATGGCCAGTTCAGCTATCCTGTCTACGGCACCAACCCCTACCAGGCCACGCCGCATTATCCAGCCGCTACGCCTGTCCCTCCGCCTGCTCACGTACTGCCGGCGGTGCCCGACTACTATGCGGCCTCACAGGCAGCCTTTGGCTACAACGCCAGCCGGCCGCCGGCTAGTGTCGCCCATGCACCGTTTGGTCCCAGGGCCCCTTTTGCGGCCACGCCGTCCGCGGCTCCGCCACCGCCACCGGCACAAGCACCCGCGGCCAAGAACCAGGAGATCCCGGCCTCGGGCAGCTTCCAAGAGCTGTTCCAGCCGCATCGCGCATCTTTGCCACAAGAGCCGGCCTACTTGCATCCTGTGCAGAGCTCTGTGGCCATGGCGGTGGCGAACCGGCCGGACCCTGTCGAAGACGGCTCGCTGGAGGAAGGCGAGCTCAGTGAGGGGACTGATCTCTACGATCCGCTGACGGTCACGAGCTCTGCGGTGCTCGCGGACGACTCGACATCGAATCCGGCGGCCGAGGGCAACGAAGAGACGGAAGCCTCCAAACGACCGTCTCTGGAACCGCCGGCGGTCTTGTATGGGGCTGTGGCCGGAGAGGCGGCCAGCCGGGATGCCAGCGTCATCGATCCCCAGGACGATGCATTCTACGACGAAGACGAGGCCGAGGAGCGGGGCGGCGCGGCCGTGAACGGAAACGGAAACGGGCCGTCTGGCTCTGACGCCGCCGACGCCGACGACGAGTACATGGGCTTTTCCGACTCGGACGTGAAAACGCCGTCGAGAGACCAGCCACGCGCCCAGTCGTACTCGCCACACCTGTCGCCGGTGGCGACAACAACGCGGGACCGGCCAGCCGCAACAGCAACAGACACAGTGGACGACACGGCCGCCGGAGCAAGTCCCAAGCTGGACGGCAAGCTGGACGACAAACCGGACGTCAAGCCCGTCGACAAGCCTGCGTTTGCGTCGGTCGACGACGCGAAAAAAGAGGCCCAGAGGGCCATTCTGCGGTTGATCCCATACGGCGTTACGTACCAGACGTACATTGACGAGGGCTTTGACGAGAAGACGATCCGGAACTTGTTTGCCGAGTTGGGACTGAAGTGTGCCCAGACGCCAGCCGCCGAGTCACCGGGGACATCGCCGCCCCAGACGGCAGCCGTGGTCGAGAGCCAGCCAGGGGACAGCAACGCGGACGGCCCGAAGAAGGAAGAACGCAAAGACCGCATTGCCCGTCTCTTGGCGCTCAAGGCTGCGAAGCCCGCACCGGCGACGGTGCCAGCAGCAGCTGCAGAACCCACAGCGGCCGCAGAACCACCACCAGCCGCAGAACCACCAGCAGCAACAGCAGCAACAGCAGCAACAGCAGCAACAGCAGCAACAGCAACAGCGACTCCAGCGACTCCAGCCGAAGCCGAGTCGGCGACACCGGCGCTGCCAGACAAGACAAGGTCGGAAAAGGCGCGCCTGTTGCAGCAGAAGCTGGAGGCCCTGAAGAGGGCGCAGGCCGCCTCGAGTGCCGTGGCTGCCGCGACCACCACGACCACTGCGACTGCCCAGCCGTTGGCGAGACCAGCAGCGACCCCAGTGACGACCACGTTGCCCATCCCTCCGCTGACACACGCACTGCCGCCGCGGCCCGTCACCGCGGCACTGGCGCCCGAGGTGTCGTCGTCGCCCCAGCCGACGGGCGGTGCTTCTCGCAAGCGGCCGGTGGCGGCTGACTTTAACGACATGTCAGTCCCGCCGCCGAACCCGCTGAAGCGGCCGTTTGGCCAGAAGCGGCAGGACTCGTCGCTGATTATCGACGTGAGCGAAGAGTCGGACGACGACGTGGAGATGGGCGAGGACTCGCCGACCGAGGAGCACCCGGCCCGCGCCCTGCCGGGAGGATGGTCACGCGGCGGCGGCAACCACACGACCCGCGACTTTCCGCCTCTTTCCGACTCGGGCGCCGGCACGCGGTCGTTTGGACGGACACCGCCGAGCGGGCCGGCCTCGACGCGGGCCAAGGACGACGAGTACGCGCGCAAGATGCGGCAGATTGAGGACATGAAGCGGCGGATTGCCGAGGCCGAGGCCAAGAAGGCGCAGAGCTCGCCGAGCGGATCGCTGACGCCGCAGACAGGCGACAGCACGCCGGAGACGGGCGCTCGTGGAAGTGGTCAGACACGTATGCGGGCGGTGTCGGCCGAGGCGGTGTCGGCGAGACTGCCAAAGCCGGCCGAGGTGGCGGCGGCGACGGCCCGCGAGGACCGACGGGAGCTGCGCACGCGCATTGCCAGTCTGCAGCTGCCGCGCGTGGAGGCGACGTTGCGGGAGAAGATGTTCAAGATGAAGCTGCTGCAGGACAAGGTGGCGGCGCTGCAGACGGAGATTGATGCTGGTCTGGCCGAGAAGATGCGGCTGGCCGAGGAGATGGAGGGGCTGGGGGAGGGGGAGGTTGAAGTGGAGAAGGAGGAGGAGGAGGAGGAAGATGCGGATGAGGAAGAGGAAGAGGAACAGGCGGATGAGGAAGAGGAAGAGGAAGAGGGGGGAGAGGAGGAGAAAGAAGAGAGTGAGCCCGTCTTGCCCGAGGAGACGGAGAAAGAGGAGAAGGCTGTGCCCACAGACGTGCCGATGCAACTCAAAGAGACGGAGCTGGGCGAGGCGGGGGCGGCTGCTGAAGTTGTCGAGGCTGTCGAGGCTGTCGAGCAAGACACGCAAGACACGCAAGACGCACAAGACGTGGAGGACACCACGGACGCCCCAGACGCCGATGCCACCTCCGAGGCCTCGTACGAGCCAGAGGCCGAGGCGGATGAGGACGACGTCGAGATGGAGGACGAGTCCGCTGACGAGGCTGACGAGGCTGACGAGGGTGGCGAGGTTGACGAGGGCGACGAGGCTGTTGAGGCTGGCGAGCCCGATGAGCCTGTTGAACTCGCCGAGCCAGTCGTGCCTGTCGAACCTGTCGACCCTACTATCAAGCCTGTCGACACAACCGACACCATCGATACCATCACCGCTCTCGCACCCGCCAACCCCCGGCCACAGACACTCGCCCCCCGAGTCGGCCCCCGTCCTCCACAACCCCTCCGCTCCCTCGACCCCTACGAGAGCCCGCTGAAATGCTTCCGGTCCTACCGCTTCCACCCGCAGTACAAGACCAACGTGCAGGGCGGCCTCAAATCGTTAACCTATAGTGGCAGGATCGACCCCGACGTCGAGCTGTGTCCCTACGAGCTCGCAGGCCGTCCCTGTGCCACCACCGAATGTCCGTTCCAGCACCTGGCCTCGATCGTTCCGCAGGGTGAGTGTTTCTGTGCTCCTGTGTGGGCGCGTGGTGGCCTCCCTCCGTTCCCTTTTGCTAGTCCCTCATTTTCCCTTCTTGCCCCCTTTTCTTCTTCTCCCCCCGTCTTCCCCGCCCCCCAGGCCAGCACCGCCCGCACCGCCGCTCCTCTCCCTCTCCCCCCCTGCCCCCCCTGTGACCGCTGACAGCACGCTGCGCTTCGCTCCTTGCCGCGCGTTGCCTGCCATTTTCTAGATGACCAAATTCTTGTCGAGCTCGGCCGGTCCGACGACTTTACCGGCGAGCAAAAAGCCCAGTTTGTCAAGGGCCTGCGGGACGTGCTCAAGAGCTTCCGCGACGCCAAAGTGCGTGACTTTGACACCATTGCGTACGAAATCATCGGCTTCCGGCGCCGCTTCCTCGGCGACGACTCCAAGGTGGTGTCGCATCTCGAGGACGTGACCGTGTGAACGCCCAGGGCCCACAGTAGAACTTATTGGCCGTCGACCCGGTCTCGACGGGCCGACCTGGCCGACCTGGCCGACCTGGTTTCGTCCTGGTCCACCTGGCCGGTCTGGCCGTGGCCGGCCCATTTCTCTTCCCCCTCCCATAGCTTTTTTTGATCTCGCCTCCGCGCACGCGGCTCGAGGCCCGGAACGGCCGACGCACGCGGGCGAGAGTGATTTTATTTTTGCACGATACCCCGGGCGCTGGCAGCCTCGCTTGCTGGCCAGCGCCGCTTGTAATCGATCACGTTATGAGGAAGACGGGAAAAAAGGCAATAGGCGAAAGGCGAAAGGCGAAAGGCGAAAGGCGGTAGACGGACAAGAGACGGAACAAGTAGGAAACCGTGGAAACCGGGAGCTGCGCGGCTGCATGGCTGCCGGCCACCACTGGCATGAAAAGAGGAGGAATATCTGTTGCCATGGCACAATAATAATATGAACACAATGATCCAAACTTGGCCCCCAGGCGTAAGCCACCCCCTCGGACCTGCGTCGGGAAAGCGCATTCGGCCGCCGCTTCCAATGCAAACTGTGTGGGCTGCGGCTGATTTGGTGTAGCCATACTTTCCTTTTTCGATCCTGCGAGAACTGGCCTTTTTTGGTTGTTGTTTTGCCACGCTCACGCTGTTTTGTGTCTTGCACTCGTGCTCCGTCTTCTTCTCTGCCACGTCCACACCCTGTCATAGTTTCCTTCCACAAACACTCTCTCTTCTTTTCCTTCCACACACACTCTCGCTTCTCCTCCTGGCCTCGTCCGCACAGTCTTCTGTCCACGCCCACACCCTCTTCTGCTCGTCCACACAGACTTGCTTCTACCACACCCACGCAGACCTCTTCCGCACTCGCTCGCCATCATGAAGCTCGCCTACGTCCTCCTCGCCGCCACCGGCGCCCTCGCCCAGTCCAACAGCACCTGGAGCGGCAACTGGACCACCTCCGCCTCGACCACCGCCACGGCTGGCAAAACCACGGCCACCACCAAGACCACCGCCATCACCGGCACCGGCGCTGACGCCAGCGCCACCAGCGGCACCAGCCAAGCTGCTGCGGCCACCGCCGGCCCGGCCGCCCTCGGCGCAGGGGCCCTGATCGCCTTTCTGGGGGCGGTGGTGGCCCTGTGAGAGGACATGGAATGGCCATAATTTAGTCTGCCGCTTCTGCATCCTGTGGAAACCGGGCTGGATATAAGACACATTCTTGGAGGAACCATGTCACGCTGGAAAAGATATTTTGACCGATTTTCATTCTCGACCACTTTAGCTCTCAATTCTTGACAGTTTATATCTTTAATCGACCGTCAAAACCATGTGCCTCTTTCAAGGTGCCATAACATCAGGATATTTCCAGTCATGCTGTGGATATGGTGATACATAACACAGGAAAGCGGAGACCAAAATAGAGACCACTCAAACAGAATGGCATGCCAGCACCATGTGTAGTCTCGTTCCTGACCAGCGTGGTTCCATTGGGAGTGTACTAGACGGCTGCTCTGATTGGCTGCTCACAAAATTAGAAAAATGTGGATACCTTTTGCATGGCAACGCTCACCTACGTCGTAGTCCGGACATTGACTTGAACCATTTCCCCTGGACCAACTATCGACATTGCCATCCCAACGTCACGATCCGCCATGGCCACCAACGCCCCCCCGCCCGTCGACGTCTTCCACACCCGCTTCGAGATCGAGTGCGAGTTCGTCTCCTGCCTGGCCAACCCCTATTACCTGCAGTACCTCGCCGCCGAGAAATACTTTGACGACCCTCGATTCGTGCGCTACCTGCGCTACCTGCTCTACTGGCGCGAGCCACCGTACCTGCAGTACCTCAGCTGGCCGGGGCCGACCCTGCGCCACCTCGAGCTGCTCCAGACAGCTGCCTTCCGCCAGGCCATTATCAGCCCCGAAGTCGTCGGCCGTCTGGAGAGTGAGGACATTCAGGCCGCCTTTCGGTGGCAACAGCAGTGAGAAGAGACGCAAAAGGGCGTCAAATGTACACCATACGCACCAGACGCACAAGAAGCAAAAGAGCGGCCATCCATCACAATGCAGACGACAGGCACACACCACACACGCGAGCGCGCACAGCGGCCTGCCGACCACCCATTCGCTATGCTTAAAGGGTATCAAACCGGCGTCCCAGACACAAAACCGCCCCGGCCATAAACGACTACAAATCGAAGGCAAATCGACCACAGAATAACCAGTATAGCTTGCCATGCCGCCTCCCTCAGTTCTCCCGCCACCGGTGCCCGCACGTCATGCACTTCGACCTGTCAGCAGCCGAACCCACACTGCCGCCCACACCACACTCACCTTGAAGAAGCTCGTCATCGGCTCGTCAGCCGACCGGATCTGCACCTGGAAGAACGCCGCCTCGTCTCCATCGCACCCGTCCGTCGGACACTGCACCTTTGTCTTTTGAGCATTGTCCCACGCGCCCGGCCCGCCAAACACGTCCTCCTTCTCCTTGCGCGCAAACTCCCGCCGGCTGAAGAGCGGCGTCGTGATGGCGTACTCGTACGGACACGTCCGGCACTCCAGCCGGTTCCGGCCCGTGTCCGGATGGGTAGACACCGTCAGCACGTTGGCGCAGCAGGGGCAGACTGCGCCTGCGGTTAGCAACGAGAGGCCACCGGGCAGAGAACAGGGCCGGGGTCAGTACGTACAGAGCAGCATCGTGGTCGGCTGGTTAGAATCGCCCAAGAGTGCGTTCCCAGTTGGTTCCGCCAAAAAAAAATTACTGGCCGCCTCTTATGTACTAATGTGTCACGTGCACAGCCTCTCACGTGATGGTGTGAGTCCAATTTGGGTATATCCTATCAAACAATAAGAGATGACGTCCGTTCCCATGCTTTGATTCCGTGTGTGTGTCATTACCGTCCTGATCGGATCGTCGTGCGTGTCGTAGCGCCCCCCTGCGGCGTGAGCGAATTCCAAATGCATGGCTGTTCCAAGACCCGCTGATAACCCAAAAGAAACACAAAAAAGACAAAGCGCCAAAATCCATGCACCAAAACCAAGTAATACAGCAGCTGTCAGCCAGATGCTCCAAAAAATTCAAACATGCAAATGTGACACAATGAAAGCTGCTGTCAACCCAGCTAGCCCCAGATAGGGGCTCCTCGGTAGGCTGGGGAGTTGTAGCTGTGCAGAATTCGATACGGCGTCTGGGGGCCGTTCTGGTGGCCGCGTGGCACGAAAGGCGGCTGCGACTGCCGCTGATGGTGCAAATCCCGCGCCGCCTGTTGTCGCCATTGATAGCTGTTCGTCCTGTTGCTGTTGCTGTTGCTGTTGCTGTTACTGCTGGCACTACCGCTGCGTCGCCGCCCGGTGTTCTGCCACTCCGCCAGCCCAGACGCCTGCTCCCTTTGCATGTTGTCGAGGCCGAATCTGGATGATCGGTGTCGCAGCATTGCCGATCGTGCAGCGTCTAGCGACGCTGTGTCCGGGCGGTCCGGGCGACCACTTGGCCTTTGAAACCCCGACGAGAGCATCGTCTGACTGCGTCTCCGCCCATTCCCTGTTTGTCCGTTATTGCCGCCTGCCGTGCTGTAGCCGCTTCGTTCGCGGCTTCGGGGCCAGTCGTTCTGTGCCGCAAGAAACGTGGGAGATACCACCAGAGCAGACGCGATGGAGTCAACGGCCACGTCGCCGACGAGAGTTGGCTGCCCGACAGATTGGCGCCGCTGCTGTCCCGACGACGTGTTGTAGACGCTCTCGCAGCTGCTCTTCCGGGACATCTGTCGGCGCGCAGCATCCGCAGACGGCTGCACGGACAGCATTGGCGGCCGCTTCTGCCGCATACGCGGGTTCATGTGCGGCGTCGACGTGACTGCCTTCCCGCCCGAAGCTTGTTTCTGCCGCTCTAGCATTTCGGCAAAGAGCGGGCTCGGCAGGCTTGGCGACGGGGCGGACTCGGCCTCGGGCTCCTCGCAAGGCGGCTCGACATTGCCCTTTGTGTCGGCCGGGTTTGGACCGAAAGACCACGGAAACGACAGCCTCATGTTCAAGCCGCGCTCCAGCTGGCCCGTCAGGCTCATCGCCCGGTTCAGGGCACGCGACGAAGCAGACAGATGGGGGGCACCATCGTCGTCGTTCTCATCCACCGGCTCGGTCGCGTGGCCTTTGCCCTTCTTCCCGGTCGGCCTCTTCTGCTTGGACTTGCCCTGCGGCTCGTCCTTGTTGTGCTCGGCTTCGGTATCGCCGTCCTCAGCTGGCTCGACCATTGCCTGTCCCAGCCGAGATTTTCCGGGCTTGGCCTTGCGCAAGGGCACGGCGACATGACCAGGGGACAGGACGTTTTGGAACGTATGACGGCGGTTCAGAGATGGCTGCTCGAGCTGCTCGTAACTTCCGTTGGTCACGCCAAGATAGTCAACTGCAGCCAATGGTAGGCTACCAGCCGACTCGCTTGCCTGCGATTCAAGGGCGCTGTTCGCTTCGAGGCTTCCCACACTAAAGATCGTCTTGAGGGTGTCCTTGCTGATCTGTGGCTTCAGCACTATTCGTCTCGCTGCTGTCGGAAACAGGTATCCCTGTGTATCTTGGGGCATGGACGGGACATCGCCCTTGCTCTCAACGCCTGCCGCGTGAAAGACCGTTGGGCTTTTGTTGGCGCCTCCCGCTCCGAGATAAAACAACCGACGCAGCCTAGTAGACCGCGGGTTGCCTGCTCCGGCACCAAAGGTCGAGGCCGAGCCACCAGATGCAGTGCTGCTAGGCGTTCCAGGGATAGAGGTGCCTAGACTCGGAATGCTATTCGTTTGCACTAGAGCTGGAGGCGTGTCTTCCAGGTACGGCGATGAAAGGTGCCGCTTTTTGTCTCCGATGACAGAAGGATCCACCACCGGCAACTCGGCGGACGAAACCAGAGCTTCTCGACGCGGATGAGTGGGTGCACGGATAACAGGTACCGGTGAAGCGGACTCTATGCCGTCGACATCGGAGTCACGTGGATAACGGCGATCTGCTGGGGCACTCCGCTCGGTAGCTAGCATTGCTGCCGCTTTCAGCTTGTGGGCGGCATGCTTAAAGGACCGCAGGGACACGTTGGAGCTGTATCCCGAGTCGGCTTTGTTGAGCGGCTTACTCGACGTCTCCGAAGTCGGGGTCGAGACGAAGCTGCTGTCTGAGCGCGAGACCGTCTGCACACTACCACTGCTCTTTCCGTGTGCTGCCGCGGTCGTGGCCGAGCGACTGTTGCAAGACTTTGCGTTCGGATCGAGCCGCACATCAAGCACTTCGGCTGCCTGGTACTCCGTGTCGTCGTCCTCCGCTCCAAACAAATCGTCTTCCACAGCAGTGTGCTTCGACGTCGTTTGCAGTCCCGCAGGGGATGGAGGTCTTATTCCGTCGTCCAGCGAAAACAGACTGAACTCGAACCCGGCAAAAACATCGTCGGATATCTCAATGTGCGGCAGCTCGACAGGAGCCACTTGACGCGCGCAAAGCGAGTCCCCGGACGGACTGGTGTCTGTCGCCGCAAGGGGTTCTGTGAAGAGGTCGTCGTCTCTGTCATCTAAATCGTCCACAAGAAGCCTGTTGTCGATCCCAATGTTTGCCGTTTCTGTGTTGGTTCCCGATAGAGCCGCTAATGCTTGCGTTCGCGCGGCAAAGTCGAACTTGAGCGTGCGGCAACTTGCCTCATCCTTGTCCATGGTGTCTTTGGGAGTCGCGACTCGCTCTGGTGATGACATTGGACTAGCGGTGCCGTTGGTGATGCGCAGTGAGCCCAGTTTGAAGGCGCCTATGGCCTTGTAGTCGCCATCACAGGGAGTTGACAATCGAGGCTCGGAATCGTGTTCCTCACTTGCGTTGTGTGGGCGGAGTAGAGACGGTAGCGGCGGCACCGGCGGCGTAGACGGCATCGGTGGTAACGGTGGCATGGATGGCATTGGCGGCATAGATGCTGTACGATCGCCCATAGACTCGAAAGATACCTGGCGTGACAGGTTGGGTGTAGCCGGTACGCTGTGCCGATATCTCGACTGACCTGGAACCGCTTTGACAGCGCTGACGCTATTTCTGCGGGTGGCAACGCCCGGTACTTGCGCGACAGAGCGACGGCGAGTGGGTGCATACAAGGAGAGGTCGGAGTTGACCCGCTTCACGGCGGAGGATTCGGCATTCTCGACGGGGTGCGAACTCTTCCAGGTCACCTCTGACACAGCTAGAGAGTGGGCTTCCGAGACGGACATTGACTGCTCAAGCCGGTAGTCGCGAGGCGTTCGATCGTCGACAATGTGGAGCAGTCGCTTCGCTTCATAAGACGAAAGGTCATAGTTCCATGATGTCTGTGTATTAGCCGGAAGAGGCCATCTACAGGGCAGGTTAGCATTCGAGACGGTACAAGGGCGGCAGAATACAGGGACTGACTGGTTGGGGATCGATCCGCCGTAGCCCTGGTTCATGACATGGTCGTACGCCATCGGGCGGCCGTCCCATGTACGATGCCAGTCGCCTGTGGACGGGTTTTCCGGGCCAATGCTGTTGCGCCGGCGCGAACTGGGTTCACCGTCAAAGTCTCCAGGCCGGCGGAGGGAACGAGACCGAAACAGGCTGCTTCTCCGGCTTCGTTTCTGCTTCTGTTTGCCCTCTTGGGAGCCGTTGTCCTCGCCTTCGGCGCAGTGCTCGTGAGCCGCCTGCTCCACGAGTCTCGCGTCAGGATCCGAGAAATGACGAGAGTGCGGAGATTGCACGGGCTGCCAGTAGCTTGAGGCTCGTTGGCCTGCTATCGATGCAACGGCCTCCTCGAATGTGAAGACGGACGAGCAGATGGCAGGAGAGGGGGTGAGCTTGGGAGGACAAGGCTGTGAGTGAGAGTCGCCCGACGAGGACGAGGACAGCAGCTTGGAGGAGGAAAAGGAGAAGCTGAAGCCGGACCCGGGACTTGGGTTGTCCGTAGGCCGGGAAGCTGGTTTGCTCTCAGGTTCGGAGCTCCGCAACAAGACAGCTGTGGAGCGGCGGCGTTCTTGGGGCTTGGACAGCTTGTTCGAGAGGAGAGATTGTGTTTGAGGGCCTGTGAGATCATCGTGTGGCGCTGGGAGAGGCCACGACGGAAGAGACCTCCGGTTGGTCTCGGTAGAAGGTGCGTTTCCCATTGTGGCTGTGGGTAACGGTAAAGGAGGAGAGAGAGGAGGGACGGCACAGGATCACGAGCAGGCAGGATGCAATGATCTAAGCGGCAATGGAGACTGCCATGCTGTCAATCCGACCCGCAGTCTGCGCGTTGCTCTAGAAGACAGCACAAGATGGGCGCTCAGGTAGCACCGGGCCTCGTCGGTGAGGGGAAAAGAGGTGCGGGAGGAGATCGGTGGGTGAAGATCGGCGGGCGAGTATCGATGGAGGATGGCAGGAATGCGGGCGCTGATATCTCAAGGTAGCATTGAGAATGGTGGTCGATCGAGATAAGAAAAGGAAAGGTGTGGATAAAGAATTGCCCCAAGGTGACACGGCGGCAAAGCAGGGGGGGTCGGCGGAGGTGCAAAAGAAAATGGGTTGAGGGCCAATGAACTGGGACCGTTGTGCTTACGGCCTACTCGTAGATCACGCCAGGAAGTCCTCCGACACTTGGTACTGGCGGAGAGGAATGTACAGGATGAGAAGAGCGAAGCGAGGGTTGGGGAAGGAGAGGGAGGAAAGCCTGGTCGGGACCGCTGTTCTCGCTCGCGCAAACGATTCGTTGTTGGGAGCCGAAAAGCCAAGAGTGTGGCCTGCAGAAGACGGGGAGACGGAGGAGGCCAGCAAGTCCAGCTGAGACGAGGGGGTCGGGGAAAGGGTCGGCCAGGGGGTCTGAGGGCCGCTTACACGGCGGCTGCTTCATCAGGTAGAGACACAAGGGTGCGACAGCCGGGCCAACAAGAAGTGGGCGGGCCGAGACTAGACGGAGAGAACAAATTGAGCATAAAAAGTAACAGAAAAAAGGAAGTACGAATTGGCACTACAAAAGAGCGACGGTGGCAAGGGATCAGCGGACGAGAGGCGGGCCATCGATCGCACTCTGGCCAACCCCTGCCGGAGATGGGGAACGGGGTACTCGTACGGCCATGGAAGCGGGCCAGGCTAGATGTGTGCAGGTGGCGACGGAGAGGGAAAAAAGCGAGCAGGATGAAAGAGACGAGGCGGCGATGATGCTAGGAGTGGAGAACGGCCTTGCACAGTAGGCAGGGGGTCGGGGGAAATACGAGTAGAGGCTCATCGTGAGGCAGGAGCCCCTCTCGGCGACCCCTGTTACACCTGCCTGATCTGCTAAGGACATGAAGGGTTCACTTTCATAGATCAATTTCGGGCACTACGGAGTCCATAGCACCGAGATTTTGTTCTCGTGGACGCCAATGGACACAGACGGCCAGCTGGACAGGGAGAGTACGATATGCAAGAAAAAAGGGGACAGGCACAAGCGCAGGCGCAAGCGCAGGTGGGGAGTCCACTTTGCAGCAGTGGGCCGGGTACAGCTGGGCCAAGGCGGATCACGAGTTCACAGTTGGCGCGTCCGGCGGCTGTGTTTCAAAGGTGTGTGTGCAGATGAAGAGTTGGGCACAATGGCACAGCAACAAAACAGCGGGCTCAAAGGTAGCGAGGGGAAAGGAAATGAGATCGAGGATGCAGGAGCCAGGTCCGGAGAAAGCCCACGAGGCAAAAAGAAAGCACTCTCGAGCCGATCGCATCATGGCGGCCGGAGGATGGGGTGGGCTCTAACCGGAAGAGAGCAAGCGCCATGTTTTTCTATGTCCAGCCGAGATCGGTCTCGAGCCGTGTGTGAGTTTTGTGGCCGTTGGCCGCGCCAGTGGGCTGCACGTTTCGGTCCCCGAGCCTCACGTGCGGGCGGCCAGGAGGGGTGGCTGGCCAGCACCCCCCCCCAGATGATGGGCAGTGTCGTAAGATGGAGATGGGATTATGACGCACTCGACGGAATTGGAGGCACTTTGTTGGGGCCAGGGGGCTGGGGGGGGGTCGCTACTTACGCCTTGCAGCCTTAATTTCAAGAGGACTAATTTCAAAGGCTGGCGTGAGTTTGGGCAGCGGCGGTGGTGCTAAGGATTGTGAAATATTAGTGAGCACGGAGTACGAGTACGGAGTCGTCAACATTCCGTACTAGAACGTACGGAGTAGCCAATCGATTGGGGCCAAGCCGGCGTCGCTTGGCCGTGGCATGGTTTTGGCTCAGCCTCGCCTGGAGTCGGGCCCGAAACAAGATGAATCAGTCCGACCGGCCGTCCTTTTATCTGGCGCTGTCCTCCTGTGATTTCGTCTCGTTTCCAAGCCCTCGTATAAGCCCCTCCTGCCAAAGCAGGGACAAAAAAAAAACTCCCACCATCACCTCTCCCCAATCACATATGGGCAGTCCTCAGACCCAATGCAAGATACGCCTCATGGCTCTTGCCGCTGGGCATGTTTAGCTGGTCGTCTACACTGAACGTCTACACTGTACGTCGTCTGGCATTCCGTCGCCGTCGGAGTGGTCTCCCGACAACATCGCCGTCAGCTGAGTGTGGAGACGGTAGTAAGCAAATTTTGGCCGTCAGCATGTTGAAACGAGCACCGGAAGGGGGCCAAAAGAGCTAGCTAAAGCCGTTTAGGTGAGGGCGAGGCCAGAGTTTTAGGACAGTACTCGTGCCGGGCAAGGCGATGTCGGGCAAAAAGGCAAAGAAAGCGCCAAATGCACCAAAGGCACCAAAGGCACCAAAGGCACCAGAATCAACGTATTGGGTCGGTCCGCCTAGGTGGCGTTGCGCGTGTTGCACCTGCCATCAGTGATGTGGCGCAGCCACTATGCCCCCTGAATTTTCTATCGAGTAATACGCTGGGCATTCGCTGGATCTGAATGGGAAAGGCGCCACAAGACTCTTTTCCTCCATTCCCTCTGCCCTGCGGAAATACCTGCTGCCCCAGGACTACCACTGGGCACTAGTGGCCTCCGCCTGCTTACGGCGCCCCGCGACGCAACGCGATGTGATTGGTGCCTGGGCCTTGGGGCCATTGAGGCTGTACCAGCCAACTAACCGTTGGCGACGTTTTCGACCACAGCCTGGCCAGCAGCTATTTGCGTCACTGCTCGTTACGTTCCGTGAATCGTCTCTTTCGGCTGACCGAAGTTTTTTGCTGACCGGGACAACTTCCCGATTTCATTCAGCTGCCCTTTCCTCTTGTGCCTCTTTGTTCTCGCGCTTTCCGCATTGGGCTTGCCCCTTTGATGCCTTAAACATCTGTTGGCTCCCGTTCAATCGCCAGCTTGGTCACTGCTGCAGAAGCCATGACCTGACCCATCCGGCCTGCTGTCTGCGACCCGACGGTCGATGCACTGCAGTAATCCTCTCTTTTCAACATCGACCTCCACATTGAACGAATTGCGTACACGACTGCGTCTCCCCTCGCCGCAATGGGCTTCCTGGTACGATATTACGCGTCGGCTCTTGCTGTTCTCTCCTTGCTGCTCCTTGATGCGCCTTGCTGCTCCCTTTTTGTCTCTTGCTATTTCGTGTTATCTCCTGCTCATCCCCCTTCTCCAGAATCCGAGACGCGGCCAGGGATCCGCCCCCAAGCTCGCCGCCGACGAGAGCCTCCACGGCATTCGCAGCGCCCTCCGTCGTCTCATGGTTACCTCGACCTTTATCTCACCCGCTCCCCATGCCGCCCACAAGAAGACGCCGATCGTGACGACCCTGGACGTCCGCGCCATGCCCGCCCGTCCGGCTGCCGGCACGCCCGTCATCGTCCTAGGCGATAGCACGCTGGCGCGTCTCAAGGGCGTCTTCCTCGACCTCTGCCGTCGCAGTCTCTCCATTTCCCTCGTGCAGCTGTCGGCGCCTGTCTCGGCCAACCCCTCGCTCTCGCGCGCCCGTCTCGCCCGCTTCCTCCAGGACGTCCAGGGCGTCGCCGCGCTGCCGACCCTCGAGTACGAGCGCTACACCTGTGACGACTTTGTCCAGGTGCTCTACACCACTGGCAGCTGGAGCGCCCTGCCGCCGACCACGGCTGACGACGACCTCGACCTGTCGCACCCGATCTCCCACTACTATGTCAGCAGCAGCCACAACACGTACCTGGTCGGCAACCAGCTGTCGTCGAACGCCTCCGTCGATGAGTACCGCAACGTGCTGCAGCGCAACTGTCGCTGCATCGAGATTGACGTCTGGAACCCGCCCGCCAAGAGCAGCAGCCGGCCCAGCCAGGGCCGGTCCAAGCCGTCCGGTACCGTCAGTCAGCCCCCCACCCACCGCCGCCATCTCTCCTCCGGCACCGTGGCTTTTGAGGCCGTGGCCGGCCTGCTCTCGAGCCACATGTCGCGCAGTCACAGCCGCTCCTCGAGCTCCAGCCAGCAGAGCCTGCCGCTGGGACCTACCAGGGAGGAGGTGGCCGTCGAGTCGGACGCCGGCGAGGCCAGTGGCGAGGGTGCCGTTCCGGAGCTCTCGTCCCACTCCACCGCGGACACGGCCATGACCCAAACCTCGAGCAGCATATCGGACTCCGGCACAGTGACCACGATGGCTACCACGGTGGCCACGGGAGACTCGGGCCCTGCCAAGATCACGGTGACGGTGCCTGACGCGGAAGCCGTCGACCTCGACCTGGAGCCGGTGGTAATGCACGCACACAACTGGGCCAATAGCGACTGGACACTGGGCACGCAGGTGCCGTTCCGCAAAGTGTGCCGCGCCGTGCGCGAGACGGCCTTCATCGATAATCCGCTGCCGCTGATTGTCAGCCTCGAGGTGCACACGAACGCGGCGCAGCAGCGACAGATGGTCAAGATCATGCGCGAGGAATGGGGCGAGTTGCTGCTGGACCGCGCGCTGGACGGCACCGACCCGCGCCTGCGGCTGCCCACGCTGGGCGAGCTGTGCCACAAGATCCTCGTCAAGGTAAAACGGCCACCGTTGGCGGCGGCGGCCGCCTCTACAAAGACGGGCAGCGGCGCAACGGGTGCAGCAGCGAACGGTGGAAGCGGCGGCCACGGCAGCAGCGGCGGGGACAACATTAAGCCGATACTAGTGCATCCGGTCGCGGGTCTGGGCATGCCGCTACTGGCTGTGGTAGCATCGGACGCGGCCAACGCGATCAACGCGAATATGAACTTGGACGAGGAGTCGACGACGCCGATAACACCGGCCTCAGCCTCGGCCTCGGCCCCGGCCCCGGCCCACCCCATGACGCCGGAGCTGGGCGGCCTGGCCGTGTACACGGAGAGCCGGTCGTTTTCTAACTTTAGCGACCGGTCAGCCAAGCTACCCGGCCACATTTTCAGCCTCAGCGAGACGGCCATTGAGGCGCTGCACGCCAAGCAGCACGAGGCGCTCTTCCAGCACAACCGCCGGTACCTGATGCGCGCCTATCCCAACGCGACCAAGCACGTCACCAGCTCGAACCCAGACCCGGCCCGCTGCTGGCGCCGCGGCGTCCAGATGGTCGCCCTCAACTGGCAGACGCTCGACAAGGCCATGATGCTCAACCACGCCATGTTTGCCCGTTCTCGCGGCTGGGTCCTCAAGCCGCCGGGCTACCGCCGCGCCCCCGTCCCCGTGGCCCCCGACCGCTGTCCTGTCGCCGACGCCGAGCCCACCTGCACCCTCGATCTGTACATCACCGTGCTGGCCGGCCAGCACCTGCCGCTCCCGCCGTCGCTGGTGCGCCGCGCCGGTGGCAAGGCTGCTGCCGCCGCCACCACGGGCATCATGAGCGGCCGCTCCCGCAATGACTTTCGGCCCATTGTGCGGTGCGAGCTCAGCGTCGAGCGCGCTGACGAGCTCTGTCCCAAGGCCAGCGATGCCGCACGGTCGCCCGTCGCCGCCACGCCCACCTCGCCCGGCCTGCCCGGCCTGCCCGCCTCGCTGCCACTGAAGCAAAAGACGCCAGCCGCCCACACCGACCAGCCCGACTGGGGCGCACGCGGCGCTTCGCTGCGGTTTGTCAACATCAAGGGCGTTGTCGAGTCGCTCAGTTTCGTAGTGTGAGTTTCTCACCCTCTTTGGCCTTTTTTTCGTTCAGGTCATGCTAATCCGCCAGACTCTACGTCGAGGACGAGGGCTCCAAGACGGCCGTCTCGCTTGCCCGAGGCGACGCGCTGGCCGGCTGGGCCAGCATCCGGCTGGACCAGCTGCAGACGGGCTACCGCTTTGTCGACCTGATGGACGCACGTGGCACCGCCACCGACGGCAAGCTGCTGGTCCTAGTCGAAAAGGTGGTTCGTTGACAGCGGTGGCGATGGCGACACGCGCGTCCCTGGGCAGACATGTCTGGGACGATGAAACCGAATGGGCGACACGCAACAAGCCATTCAGGGGACCCCCCTTTTTTTTTCTACGGTCACAGGTGTCTTTGGGTTTGGATGTTTGGCTGTTTCTGGCCATGGGCCTGTGCGTACGGTGCAAAATGGGCAAAACTGACAAAATGGGGGTGCATTCGTGGCCAAACTTGTTTTACTGGGATAGAACGTAATACGATACCAACCTGGCGGTGTGATTCTGTTTGGCGGTGCCGGGACAAATGAGACAAAATGAGGACCGGTGAGGATTTTCTGAGAAACGACAGACGGGCGGCGCCTGCCCACCTTGGTGCCGCGCAACGCGGACGGGCCATGATTCGTTTGTGGCCAGAAAACAGCTAATCTGGCAGCCATGCCGCCGGGGACGAGACAAAGACAGGTCTCGGCCAAATAACCGGTGTGTCGCAGGCCGGAGGCGTCGCTGTCGGCTAGGGCAAACAAATGGCGGTTGACAGCATAGACGCTAATACGAGGAATACTCGTAAATGATGATAGCCTCGAGGAAGGAGGGGGCATGATCGTGAAACAGAATCGTCTCAGTCCATACTGGCCAGCCACAGGTCACATTGTCACGAAACACGCGCAAAATCGGCAGAGACGTTTGTCGGCCTACTCCGTGTGCTCGTTTACCTGGTACCGGGTCTGTGCCGTCGCAGTCGCAGTCGCAGTCGGACCGGGTCGATGGAGCACGTCGTAGGTCGTATTGGCAGGCCGAAGCAACTCGATGCGACTCGACGCAACTCGAACTGGACTTCAGCTCCAGTCGGCACCATGCACGACCCATCCGGGGGGGCCGGATGTGCGAAACTGTGATGGAAGAGAGGGAAGGGGGAGGGGGGGAGGGGGCTGTACGACACCCAAAGAGGAAATGCAAAGGCAGATTGCAGGGTGAGGCAGATGGCTGGCAGGCAATCGGTCGTGGGGGGAGGGGTCGGATGGAGCAAGAAGAGGGGAGGGGGGTAAGAGAATAGTACGGAGTACAGTATCTTGCAATAGAGGATAAGCGAGCGCAATATTGGCTGAAAGTTAAGAGCAAGTAACCGTGGCCTTGGGACCGGGATGGGCGAGCGCAACCCGTGGTTGGTTGCATTAAGGGGCTTGCCAGGGCGCTTTCCAGAGCAGGCAACAAGTTCCACTCACAGATTTCCCGGCTCTGGTCCCGGTTCGTGGTTCTCACGCTCGTTGGCGCGTCGTATCAGCAGGGGCAGGGGAAAGGAGGGGGAGGGGACAGCGCTGATTGGCCGCCTCCAGCCGCTTTTGGCAACCATTAGCAATCATGCCTGCCCGTGGAGCCCAAGCCCAAGCCCTCTTACCAGTACGAGTAATTGACAGCCCTGTCCTGGTCAGCGCTGCGGACGCCGCAAAGAAAAAAAAATTTTGAAGGCGCCCAACAGCAGAAGGAATTGGGGCTGACGGCTGCCGCTGTTCTATCAAAGCGGTCTCCACTCCCTCCAGCTGAGCAGGATGGTAAGGAGCTATTAGTGTGGTAGAGTGTGTGGTAGGTACGGAGTAAGATACGAGTACGTCGTAATACTCGTAGGCCTACGAGTGCCGCAAGAGTACTCCCAGACTCCAGTGAACACACGCCGGAACCAGAGCAGAAAGCAAGGCAAGTACGCTATCGTGCGTGGGAAAAAAATCTGTGACAGAAGGATCGACACTGCAGCTGCCCAATGCTAGATGGTCTCCCCCCCCCCCTCGAGATGGCGACGCTCGAATTCCGCATCAGACCTTGTGCATGTGATGGGTCGGCTAGCCGTTCCGGGCTATCCATTAGGATGCCATGACAGCCTCTGAACTTTGGCTCGCCTAGTAAGATACGAGTGTGTTCCTCCTGGCCGAGGAAGCGAAATATGACATGTCGATGATGACCAGTCTGGACTGTGGCGAGCGGCGCACCGGCGCAAGCAGGCCGACCCCGGTCCTGGCAGGTTATTGGCATTGCGCCTCGGAGGACAGCAGGCCTTTCGGCCTGTCTCTTTCGCTTCTGGTTTTTGGTTTTTGTCATTTTTTTCCGTCTTTTGGGGTTTTTCGTGTCCTTTTTTTTTTGCTCTCTCCTCTTTTCTTCAAGGGGCCCCACCTTCGATGCTGCTGCCCCGCCGTGCAAAGGCATCCGGCCGTCTTTCGCGGGAGGCCGCGAGGCAAGGAAAAAGCAACAATCGCTGCGAGAAATAGAGCAGGTCACCGCAAGGAAAAAGAAACGAAAGAAATAGGGGCGCGTGCACCAGGGTCTCCACCTGCCGCCTGCTACGAGTCCTCGTACCTGCCGCGCCCTGTTTCTTCTCTCGTATCTCACCTACATGCCACACCGCCTCACAACCTCATCTCCATAAGAACCGCCTGTAACATCGCGGCGTGCCGTGAGCCTCCACCAATGCGAGCACCGGCATCGACCGCCGCCCCCGTCCCCCACTTCCGACACAGAGACCGCTATGCCCATCCTCGTAATTGGAGGCGACGCCCCAGCAGCGAGCCGTACTTGTATGCAACGTCAGATATCTAGCTTGGCACGGGCATAATTGATCTTGGAAAGGGGGGGGGGGGGGAGGGGGAGGGGGGGCCCTCGCGAGAGACAAACAGGATTAGCGGATCGTGCAGGCGGCTGGTACGCGATCAGGCCCAGCTGGCGCTCGCTGGACGCCACAGCCAGCCTCGGCAGAAGCCCGTGTATCTTACTGGCTGCGGGCGCGTACTTGCAAGGTAGCTTGCTAGCTGCCACCGGCAACGCGCACTACCACGCACTCGCAATGGCGCTGGGCCAGCAGCCGGACAGCCAAGATGCATACGACGTACGTCGTATGCGCTAGGGCTAGGGCGCGCACGGAGCAGCAGCACGAAAGCGGCATGGACGACACACCAGTCTCGTGCAGATTGCGATCCATGAGCCAGCCCTGCTGGCTCTAAAGTAGTGCCCCCAACCGCCCCAGGGGCGTGCGAGGGCAAAAAAAAGCGTGAACGACGCACATACGACGTACTCGCAGACTTTTTTTTCTTTTTTTTTTTCAAAATTCCAATTTTTCTACAGAGGTGGCTCGCTGCAGACAGTCAGTGAGCCCGTAAGCCAGCGGGCCACCAAGCCACCGACCCTCCGAGCCGCCAAGCCACCGAACCCCCGAGCCCCCGAAACAGCAGGGGCTGTCAGGCGGAGCCGCGGGAGCGACTTTCCATCTCCCGGCACCGCTGGCCCTCTGCGGCTTGGCCCCGGCGCTTGCTGGCTGAGCCCAGGCAAGGAGACCCGGACGCAGAGATCATCGGCCTTGGCAGGTTTTCTGAATTACGCTTTCCGACCCAATTTCCTCTCCACCCAATCCCATCACGTGCAGGTGGCCGCAGAAGAAAGGGGGGCGGGGGGGGGGCGCGTCCAGTCGTGCCTTCCGTGCGGCTGCACTTGCTTTGAGTGCCACTCCTCTTGCGTCTTGTTCATTTCCGTCTTTGCGTCCTGTCTGGTTCTGCCTCCTTGTATCCGTTTCTTTCCATCTCTGTCTGTGGTCACTGCGTTTGCCTCCAATATGCCCCCGTGCACCGTGCCATCAGACCATTCCCTCGTCCGTTTGTCACCCGCTGGTCGCCCGACCCCCCGCCAACAGCTCAGAAACAGAGCGTACATCCGCGTCGTTCGTTCTGCTCGTACACGTCAAACTGCGGTAAGATACGAGGACATGCCCTGCCTGGGGCCGTTGTCTCCGGCAACGAGGAACTTGCCGCTTAGCCAGCAAGACACCTCGGAGATTCACGCTGGGCCTAAGCTTGTCACGACACACCTAATCTACATATGGCCGCCATCATTGGACCATGGGCCGCATGCAGGCAAGTGGATCACCCAAGCCGCATTCCACTGCTATGGATTCGGTGATGCGGTCCTGGCAAGATAGTGCGAGGGGGGCAATGTGGAACAGAGGTGGAAAAACGTGTCTGTCAGTGCCAGTACATGTACGGCCCCCTTTCCTACCCCCC
>RQWE01000370.1:0-19616 GCA_004028395.1 Leptographium galeiforme
TAATTAGCATTTAACATTATAAAGTTAATAAACGCTATTATAACACTAGAATAGCTTACTAGGTTATAAGAAGATAACGTAGCGTTAGCGTTACGCCGTACTATAGTAAAACGTTTCTTACTTATAGTTAGTAGTTAATAAAAAGGTATATAAAATAAGAAGATAAGAATGTATAAATAGAAGAGATTAAAGAAATTAAAGGAGAAAAGGGACGAAGGCTATAAAGAGTATTTATCTTTATAAAGAAGAAAGGAGCCTGTTTAAATATAGGGCTGTTTTTTAAGCTTAATTAAATCCCCTTTATAAATAAAAAGTAAATTTACTAAAAAAGGGAAGCTTTTATAAGATCTTTATTACCTTAACATAGCCTTTTAAAAAACCTTTACCCCCTTCCTTTTTATAGAATTTAAGTTAGTATAGTAAACACTTAGTTAAAAAGGCTTTATTTTATAAAACTATAAATATTACTAACCTTCCCTTAATTCTTACCCTTTAAATTCTTTTTATTTTAGCATTACTAAATTCGCCCTATTAGTCTTAATTAGTTATAACTATAGCTAGTAATATAAACATAATTAGCTTTTACTCCCCTTTTACCCTCTTTATTTAGCCTGTAAAGCTCTTACTATACAAGGTATAAACATAAATCGCCTAACGCCCTTTTTACCCCTCCTTTCCTACCTTTATTATACCCTTTTTCTCTTGCTACCTACTCTTTAGCCCTTTCCTTAGCCGCCTTACTAGCTAAATATAAAACAGTCTTTACTAAGCTTAAAACTAGATTAGATTTAGTCTTTTAATAAAAGGGTAATATATTAACCTATAGATTAGTCTATAGCTCTCGGTTTAGCAGCTATAAGAGCGTTACTAGCGCCGCATATAGGTTAGCTATAAAGCTAGACTAGCCCTAAGGCGTATAGCTAGACAACTTTGCGTAAGGACAGTTTAACTATTATGTCTAGTACCTTAGCAAGGTATCTAATTAAATCGTTATAACCCGGCCTGCTTTCTTCTTATAAGGGATTAATACTACGGAAGCTAAAGCGGCGGTAGCCGCATACTTTCTAAATGTTTACGCATAGGGAAGCTAGGACAGGCCTAACCTAAAATTCTTTAACGTTAACTATAGTAACTACCTTTTGTGCCTGTTTAACGTTAAAGGAGCGATCTTTAACGGGAAATAGCTAGACGGAGATAAATTAATTATAGGCTTAATCCTTGTCCTTTAAGACTATTAAAGTTTAATTTAGTTCTTAACGGCCTATTGCTACTAGGCCGGTTTAAATTTCTAGATTTAAAACGACGTAACTATAGAGTATATAGGCAAGCGCTTCTTTATATTCTTAGTATACCTTATAAATTACTAGGTCCTTACTATTATAAACTAATAGCGGCGACGGATTTACTAGTTTAATAGTTAAATTAAAATACTATATGCCCTTATAAAAGTAAGTTTTATAAGGTATTTAATTAAGTTTTAACTAATCCTTACTAGTAAGCGGTATAAGATAAAGGACGTGCTAATTACGTAGCAAACTAACGATTAGTCTTACGGGCTATATGTTTTAAAATGTGCTTAGGTGTTTTTTTAAGAACCTTTTAAAGCTAATTAAACTAGCCTAAATAACTAAACGCTCTTAACGTTTTACTAAGAGACTATCCTTATCCTTAGGGTCCTTAACACCGTTAAAAAAAAGGAGACGTAAATATAAACAGGATTTATTACCTAGATTTAAGCGGAACTAAGACACGTAAACCTATTACCCTTACGCAGCGGCAAGCACCTAGCAATTAGCTTAAACACTAACTAGCTTAACTAGTACCTAATAAGCTGTATTATAATCGTCTTAAACAGGATTAAGCTTAAGAACAAGCTACTAAACATAGTAATAGTATAAAAGAAGATTAACCGTTACCTTAAGACCCTCTTAAAAGACGTTATAAAGGTAAATAGCCCTTTTATTAAGGTATACCCTAAGGAGAGTTTAATTAGTTTTAATACATAGGTTAGTAAGGAAGCAAGGACTATATACATTATATAAATAAATAAGTTAGTAACCTTATATACGTACTACAGCTTTTAAACCGCGCTAAGAACACCTTTAAAAAAGTACTAAGCACTAAGGGCGGTTATTTACCTACCTAAGATTAAGGAGGTTATTCTAGTTAATAAAGAGAGCTTCCCTAAGAAGAAGCTAAAGCAACCTAGATTAAAGAGCGCTTATAGCCCTTTTATTAAACCTAATAAGATTAGGCTAAAGGAAGACTTAAGGGCTTAACCTTTAACACAGGCCGTAAGAGTTACTTATAAGCAGAATTGCCTAATTAAAAAGCTTATTAAAATTAAGGATGTTAGGAAGATTAAAGCATAGGTTAACTAGGTCTTAAAGAAGAAGGCTATAGGTGTAGCGGCTGCATTGCTTAATTAGACTCTAAAGAAGACAAAGGCTAAACTAACTAGCGTAAAGCGTTAGGGAAAGGTTATATATAAGAAACCCTATAGCCCCTTAGCAAATGTACGCCTTACGATTTTGTACTAGGCCACCTCTTTAGTCTTCTTATTTAAGCCTCTCCGTTAGCCTAGATAGCATAGGTAGCGGCCGTAGGCTAACGCGTTTATAATAATGTTTTAGCCGCTCTTAAAGCTAGCTATAAAACTAAATAAAGAATAATTAGTTTTATTATTTGTTTATTTGTTTGTTTATACTTAAACTGCCTTACTTTTTATTTATTAAATATTCATACCTCCTTTATACTAAGTATAAAAGAAGGGCTCCCTCTTAATAAGGAAGCTAATCGGTACACGCTATAATACTAAGTTTAGTTTGTTTACTTTTACTTTTATTTTCTTTTTTTATTTATTCTTAAAACAATTTAACTCTTATTAAAAAGCTAAGCAGCTTTATGCTTAAACTAGTATCTAACGCCTTACCTTCTAACATAAAGGTTGTAATAAGGGTATAACATAGCCGCCTTATGCTTACGTACGCGGCTCCCGCCTTACAAACTTAGCTAACCTTTCCGCTAAAAGGCGCGGCGTTACGTTCTTCCGCTCTAGCGCATAGAGTCTAATTAGACTTTACCTGTATATATGCTATTTCTAATTAGATTTAGTTATGTTAGTAAGACATTAACCCGATTAGATTCCTTAATACATATATCTGTTACTTTTAATCAAACCTTTGCGTAACACTAAGGGAGATTCTATGCCCTTAGACCTTGTTACCCACGCTTCCTAGTGCTTTAGCTATAAGGAAGCTATACAGCCTTTATAAAGGGTTCTTAATTAGATCTCTCTCTTCGCCTTCTTTAACAATGACTAAGTGGCTGTCCTAGTGCCTTAGCACCTAGGCTAGCGTTACTATTATAACCTTTATGTTAAAAGGCAAGGCGTTAGATACTAGTCTAAGCATAAAGCTGCTTAGCTTTTTAATAAGAGTTAAATTGTCTTAAGAACAAATAAAAAAAGAAAATAAAAGTAAAAACAAACAAACTAAACTTAGTATTATAGCGTATACTAATTAGCTTCCTTATTAAAAGGGGGCCCTTCTCTTATACCTAGTATAATAAAGGTATAAGTATTTAACAAATAAAAAGAAATAAGACAGTCTAAGCATAACAAAGTAAACAAACAATTTAGCGTAGTTTATAAGCAAAAAACTAATAAGAGAAAACTAATTACTTCCTTATATGTCCGTCCCTAGTTAAGGGCTAGGTCTAAGAGAGGTAGGAACCTACATTTATAGGCGTCCTCTTACCGTCCCTATCCCGTCTACTTAGCTAGCTAGTCTAGCTTAATAGCCCCTTAAGGAGACGTGTAGTAAGGTGTAATTAGTCGCACCTTATAGTTAGGCAGGTCGGTCTAGGTATAATCCTAGTACTACCTTTATGCCTTTAACACCGCCTGCTTTTAAGCAGCCTATAATCCCTTTATAAAAGTCTTTTAAGGGGTTTGCCTAAGGGTCTTTAAAGTAGCCGGGGTCTTAGCTGCGGCTACCGTTTAATCTAGCTTTTTAAGCGTGCTTCCTTTTGCTAGCGCTACCGGTCCGTCTTCTCCTCTATTAGTCTTATCCGTAGCGGGGGTCGCTATAAGGGCTATAAGCTTAGGGGTTTAATTAGATTCCTTTTAATCCTTCTTAGTTAGGGGTCCTCCTATTACCTTTTATCTTTTAACCGTCGTTTCTAGCTATTGTTTAATCTTAGCCGCTTTAGCCTTTACTATCCCTTTTCTTATAGTTACCTTATTAAGGACTTAGTTCGCCTTAGCGTTAACTACCGTTAACCTAGTAAGCAAGGCCCCCTTTGTTTTCCCGTTAAATTTAATTAGAGTTAGCTATACAGACGGCTAGTATATAAACCCTTTCTTAACGCCCTTTTAGCTATCCTTATTATTACTACCTTTATTACCCTTATTATATCCCTTAATAACCTCTTCCTAATTAAAGGCTATTAGGTTCTTATACTTTTTTAAGGCTGCCTTTAGCGTATAATAGTATTAAGTATATATATAGCTAGTAGTTCCTTCTTTTACCTAGTCTTTAAACAAAGCGCCTGCTTCTCTGCTAATTTACGTGTTAAAAGCAATCGTAGTTTTGCTTATAGTCCGTACGTACGTAGCCTTAGCGCACGCCTCTCTGTCGTTATTAAACTGCCCTATCTATTTAGTAACTGCTTACTAAAGCTAATTAGGCCCTTTTGCCTTAGTATTACTACACTTATTTAAGACAATAACAGGGTTCCTCTAGCTATAGTTAAGGAGCTAGCCCGTTCCTTACTTAACTATAGGACTCTTTAGCACGCGTAGCGGTAAGAAATCTGCGTAGCCTAGCTTTACTTAAATCTAGGCTACCTATCTAGCTTTTATCTAGATTAAGGCTTTCTCCTTATTGTCTAAGGCCCTAAGGACTAGTATAAGGAGCGCGTAGTAGCGTAACAGTATCTAGTTATTTAGCCTAGTCTAATTAAAGATTAATAGTTCTTTAAAGAAGACGTAAATACACTTAAGGACGTATAGTTTATAAGAGAAGTCGTTAGGCTACTAAGTAATCCGCACCTCCTTATGCTTATACTCGTTATTAGGCTAGATTAACTAGGTTATAACTAGGTAGTTTATAAACAGCTCTTTATAACGCCTGCCCTCTAAAAGGAGGCATTAATACAGGCGGCGCGCAAGGCGCGCGTAAGGAGTGCGCTAAATGCGCGTAATAGGCCGCTAGCGCAAGTGCTAAGGCGCATGTGTAAGACTGTAGGATAAGGTTACGTAACAGGTTACGTAACCCCGCACGGACCACTTAGTGCAAACAAATAGAACGCACGGGCCAGGCGTACGGGCCACTTAAAAGAGGGGCTGCGCCCCTCTTACAGTAGGCCTGCGCCCTTCCTACGCCCTTAATATATACGGCTTCCCGCACCCCTATAAGGGTAGGGAGGCAAGAGTTAGCCATTAAATCTAACTCCCTTCTCCCCTTAATATTAAGATACCTCCTCCTTTACTTAATTTACCTAGTCTTACTAAGTATACTTATAACAATTCCTAACTCTTCTCCTAATCGACTACCTAAGTTAAGAAAAGAGGAAGCATAATAGTTAACACTAGGGCTACGTTAGCCGCCGTAGGCGACACGTAGTAAGAGAGCGCTACGATTGTAGCGATTGTAAAGGCCTTAGGGAGTGGCTAGCTAATTAACACGCCGCCGTAAGAGGTCCTTATAGACGTAAGGGAGCCCTTAAGGACCCTAAAGGGCATTGCTACGGGCGGCTACACAACGGCTTTAGTTGTAACTAGCGCTACGCCGTCTAACGCGTAGGCCGTTACCTTAACAATTGTAAAACTAATTGCTAAAAACGTAAGACTGCGTAAGTAGGCGTAATTAAAGGAGTAGATTATAAAGCTTTAGGAACAACTCTTAGTAGCTACGGGCAAGGCCGCTAGTAAGCGACGCTAGGAAGACTTAGACGACGAGCTTAGTAAGGGCTTAAACATTGTTTTAAAGAGCGGTATTAACCCGCCGTTTAAAGCGTTAGCTAGCTTTTAAGAGCGCTTTACCTAGCTTTAAGCTAAGAGGCGCCACTTTAGCCTAGCGCCTTATAAGTTTTAAAAGACTAGCTACTAAATTAATTACATGCTAGAATATATAGAGTAGTTATATTAAACTACGTAAGAAACCTACCTATATAGCATAACTAAGGCGGAAGTAGCTGTAGTCTAGGACGATTAAGAAGGCTTTAAGAAGTAAACGTTATTACTTATTACTAACCCTTATAACCTACCCTTTATCGTTTTAAACTAAATTAAGGTAGTAGTCTAGCGGGCAAACTAAAGCTTGTAAGAGTTTAATAACTACCTAGCCTTACTTAAAAACTAATTAAAGATTAAGCCTAAGAGTAAGCAGGCGTAGCTACTATTCTTTAAGCTATAGCTAAAGATTAAATTAAACCTTTTAAGGCTAAAGAAAATCCTAGTAACAAGGGCTAAATTAGTAGCTAGAGCAATAACCTTTTAAAGCCTACGCTAATTAAACTTTACGCGCGGTAACCGCATAAGGAACCTGCGCGTAAGAGGGGCGTAAGACTCCTGTAAAAACTTTAATAACTTAAATAACCGCTAAAGGGCGGGCAAAGGCTATAGCTATTAAGGCTGCGGCAAAGGCAGAGGCAGCGGTAAAGGCGGACGCTAGCGTAATACGTTTATAGCCTTAAAGACGGGCTAAAAAAACCTGTTTAACGCCGACAGCGATTGTATAAAATGCTATATATATAGTAACGATTCGTACCTAGCTAATAAGTGCCTTAAGAAGGACGGGACTCCCGTAGTAGTAGGATTAGTAAAGACGTAGCTAAAAAAGCTAAAAAACTAAAGGGCCTTAAGACTAATTAGGTTACTTAAGAGCCGCTTAAAGACATCCTAATTAGTAACCCTTTTACGGTTAAGGCCCTCCTCTTAAGAAGGGAGGACCTTCTAATAGTAGCGGCATAGGACACGTACGCTGCGCTAAACACTATCGACGACAACCTAGTAAGAAGCAGCGGCCTAAAACCTATAAGGGTAAGGGTCTTAAGACTAAAAGCGTATAACGAGAGCACGGCCTGTGTAAAGGGCGCGTAAAAAGTGCCCCTACGCCTTTAAGACTTGTAAGGCAACACCTATAAAATTGTACGGATTTACGTAGGGGTAGCAAAGCTTACGAGCTACTAAGGCCTAGTAACACGGCCGCCTTATGCTTGCGTACGCGGCTCCCGCCCTATAGACTTAGCCGACCTTTCCGCTAGAAGGCGCGGCGTTACGTTCTTCCGCTTTAGCGCATAAAGTCTAATTAGACTTTACCTATATATATACCATTTCTAATTAGATTTAGTTATATTAGTTAAACATTAACCTAATTAGATTCCTTAATACATATACCTATTACTTCTAATTAGACCTTTACGTAACACTAAGGGAGAATCTATACCCTTAAACCTTACTACCTACGCTTCCTAGTGCTTCGGCTATAAGGAAGCTACACAGCCTTTATAAAGGGTTCCTAATTAAATCTCTCTCTTTACCTTCTTTAACAATAACTAAGTAGCTGTCCTAGTGCCCTGTAAGGGGTAGTGTGCAATGTGTAACCAGACAGCGCTACGAGTAGAAAGAAGGATAATATTTAAACTTTAACTTAGCAAACAGTAGCTAAGCGGAAGGCTTAGGCTATAAGAATTATATACAGGAGGCAGCCCTAGTTAGGGCTATAAATCGCACGTAGTGCGATTAAGGCCTAGCGCCACAGTGTAGCGCCAAAGTGCTAGGTCTAGGCTACGCTACAGGTGGCGTAGCCTGGTATAGGTCGCTGTGCAACGACTGCTTACTAAACTAACGCTGTAAGGTTGCCGTAAGGCCGTAACCCTTACACTATCCCCCCCCTTCCTAACGGGGCGTCCTTGCTTTAGAAAAGATAGTTACGTATGTAAGGGCGCGCGCTCGTTAAAAAACCTAGGCTATACCTTTAGGAAAAAGAGTTACGTCGCTTACTAGGTTGTTAGCGGTTAGCCAGCGGTTACGCCTAGCGCTAACTACGTTTAATTTATTGTAGAAGCGTATATAGCTCTTTGTTATTAGTAAGAGTAACACTATATACGTTTATAAGCCCCTTCCTTAGCAGCTTTATATACGTATAGTTAAGGAACGCTTAGGTTGCTGCTAACTAGGACGTAAAGGGGGCTAGTCCCCTTTGTTCGCTTCCGTTTATAGACGTTGTCCTAGTTTACTATATTAATAAGGAGTCCCTTATTAACTAGCCAGCTAGCCCTTACTTATAACGTCTTGCTAAGCGCTAGCCGTTAGGTTAGTTTTACTAGTATAAAATGGTTGCCCTAGTATAGGCTAAGGGGCTACCTATTAGCTACCCCTTGCCTAGTAGTTACATCTCGTAGTGTATCCTAGCTAGGATTTCTTTAAGATGCAAGTTAAAAGAAGTTAGGTTTCTTTTAAATGCCCTTTAGGTAAGCGCTAAGATGCCTTTAAGTATTAGTTAAGGGATTTGCCTACGTAGATTAGACGAAACTAATATAGCTATACCCGCTTTAAAAAGAATTTTATCTCGTTAAATTTAAACGCCTTTTTTTATCCTTTTAATATTTTTAATTATAGTAAGTAGCCCCTTTTTTACGGTTAGTAAGCACTAGGCAACCGGGAAGCGAGCGTTAGGCAAAGAGCTAGCGGCTAATTAGCTAGACTATGTTTAGCATTACTAAGACCTATAACTTTATGTTAGGCGCGTACTTACGCTAAGAGGATAAGGACGGTTAGCTAGAGTAGGCTAATACGCTTAATAAAGAAGGAGTAGGTCCCTTATTAGCTAGCAACCGGTTAGCAATCGCTAACCGCTTAGTAGTCGCTATGCATACGATGCATTACGCATATGCATTTAGACTTAGCTAACGAGTACCCGTGCTAAGTCTTTAGTAAGAGCCTAAACAAGTGCTTAGGCTGTGTAGCTAATAGCTAGAAGTGTATACCTATAAGTACTCCCTATAGCGACTAGTAGCCGCCCGCTAACTAACGGCTTACTAACTAGATTTTAAAGGACATAGTAGGCTTAGCTTAGGCTATTTAGGAGTTTTGTAACGCTATTATAACCTGCCTTAGCGCAAAGGGTTACAACCTAGTAGTTGCTAACAGCGCTAAGGCTAAGCGTATTACGCGCTAGCTAGTCGCCTTGTAGGCGGTAACGCTAGCGCTATAAAAGGCGCTTAAGGAGGACGAGTACTAGGAGAAGGCGCCCGCTATGCCTACAGCTAGCAGCTATAACCTTAAGGCGCTAGTAGCTAGTAACTAGTGCTTACTACTACTATAGCTACGCGGCACTAACCTATTAAACATGTTAGACGAAGAGGCCTAGGATAAAATCTAGGCGCTGCTACCGTTAACTCGCCTAGCGGGCGTAGCGGAGTTAGCAGCTTAAACCCGCTTAAACTAATGCCTTTAAACCATAGTATGTTTTATAACCGATTAGGTAGCGCTTAGCTACTAATCGTTGCTTAGTCTTAGTACTAAAAGATTATACTATTATAGGAGTAGCTAGCGCGCACGGCGGTCGCCGGCCGTAAGGGCAAGCTGCACTATACGGTATAAGGGGGTTTGGCTTAGCGGGTTAAGCTAACCTAGGAGAACTAGCAGCAGTTAGTAACGCGTTAGGTATAGCTACAGTTTCCTTAGCTAATACCGCCTAGACCGCCTAGCAAGCGAACGGGACGCGGCCAGGCTTTAAAGTTAGAGCTAAAGCCTAAGCAGGCTTAAAAGACGCCCGCTAGCGTAGCTAGCGGTTAGCGTAGGCGCGCTAGCATAAAGGCGCCCGCGCCTATAACGGCGGTTGCGCTAGGCTTTAATACTAAGGGGTTTGCGGAGGAGGGGTCGGCCGGTTTAGCTAATAAGGACGAGGAGCTTAAGGAGGAGGAAGAGGGGGCTGCTAAGGCCTCTTAAGCTTTAGCGGTGGCTAGGCTAGGTAGCGCTTAGTAAGCAACCGGTAGTTATACGTAAGGGGCGCTTTAAGCGCTTAAAAAGGGGAGAAGGACGGTTTAACCCTCCTTAGGAGGGTTAACGGTTATAAGGCGACCGTTAGACGCGTTAGGCTATAAGTAGCGCTTAATACACTAATTTTTTAGCACCTTTAAGGAGGACGCTAAGCAACCGTCTAGCGACGGCACTTACTAGTACTCGTCTTATTTTTAGTGCCTTTTTACTACCCCCTTCTTATAGGACTAAAGGCGCTATGCTACGTAAGCTAAGTACTCCTTTAGTTCTTACGTATTATACTTAGCTAGCTAACCTTTTTATTTTACTAGGAAACGGGTACGTAAGCCTTTACTAGTGTAAGTAACGATGTCTTTAACCTTATACTCCTCTTAGTTATCTACTAGTTTAAGGTATAGTATATCCTCTTTATCTTAAACCGTAAGGGTCTACGGTTCTAGCTTTAACATATAAAAGACGTTATGCTTTTAAGCGTACTATAAGGGTAGGGCAACGTAATACGTAACTAGGCCTAATTTCTTAGTAATCTAAACGCGTATAAACGTAAGGTTAAGCTTTTATACGCTAGCTAGATTAAGGTACTTTGTTAATAGCCCTATAAATTTACCTTCTATAAATTCCTTATATAGGCGCCGCTTATTATACCCCTTCTTTTAGCCTTATAAAGCGCGTTCTTATAATGCTTTTAACTAGCGCTATACGCTTAGTAGCCGACCAACTTGCTTACGCGCGCCTTTTACCTTCGCCTTATTAAAGGGGAAGTTATCCGTAAAACGAGGATAGTACGCATATAGCGCGTAAAAGGGCGAAGTGCTTGTTATAGCGTGCTACGCATTGTTATACGCAAACTCCGCCGTGTTAAAAACCCTCGTCTACTAGTTTTACTCTTACCCGTAGAACGATCGTAAGTAGCGCTTAAGCGTCTAGTTAAGTACTTCCGTGCCCTTATTAGTTTATAAGTAGTAGGCGGTTAACATTATAAGCTATACTCCTTATAGCCGCATTAACTCTTACTAAAAGTTGCTAGTAAACAGCGAGTCCTAGTTACTTATAATAACCTTAAGGAGACTAAACTTAGTCTTTATATAGTTATAAAGCAGTTAGGCAACCTTAGCCGCTATAACCGTCTTTTAGGTTAGGATAAACATCCTATGCTTTGTATAGCGGTTAACGACAACTAGGATAAAGTTATAGGTAAGGTTGTTTAAACCTATACTATTGCTTAACCTTATAATAAAGTTAACGCTAATATGTTAAAACGGATACGCTAGTAAAGGGAGCGGCTAAAGGTATTTATACGGCTTATAGCGTAGCACCTTATTGCTTATACACGGGTAGTAGTTAGCTAAGAAGACCTTAACGTCCTTAGCAAGGCTAGGCTAGTAGTACTTCCTTATAAGAAGCTTTATAGTCTTATAAATGCTTATATAGCTAGCTATTAAAGAGTTATAATACAAGCTAATTAAACGCGTTTATAAAGCGTTTACTAAGGGGACGACGAGGCGGTCCTTATAAAACAAGGCCTTATTAGCTTGCGTATAATAGGCTTACTCCTTATAACTCTTTATAGCCTTTATAAAGAGGTCGTCTAGCGTGCAGTCCTTCCGCTACGTGTTTTAAATAGTGTTATACAATCGTAGCTTAACGTGCGGCTATAACGGCTTAGCGTTCTTAACTATAGCATTAACTTCTTATACTAATAGTAACGGGGCGGCCGCCTATAGCCTGTTTAGCAATAAGGCGGCGAGCTAAAGCTTGTCTAAGAGGGTAAGTAACACATCGTTGTAAACAATATCCCCTTTTATATAGTCTACCTGCTATAAAAGGCCGTTTACTAAGTTAGTAGCGCTTGCTTAGTACTTAAGGTTAAAGTTATAGGCCGATAGTTAAAACACCTATTGCGTAATATAATTCTGTAAGTCCTTTGCTAAAGCTTAAACTACCCCCTTAAGGGCTTAGTAGTCCGTTAACATAATAAACTTCTAAGGGAGGCCCTTAAGGTAATGCTGCTAGTGCTTAAGGCTCTTAATAATTATAAGCAGCTCTTACTAGCCTACCCCTTATTACATCTCTTAATCTAACAGCTTTTATAAGTAGTAGGCAATTAAGCGCTATTAGTCTTTTACTAGCTAGGAGATAATCCTTAAGATAGTATAGCTTAAGGCGTCCGTCTTTACTTGCGTAGCCTGCTTAGGATTATAGTAACGGAGGATAGTAGCTAACGTAAAGGCGTCCTTTAGCGCTTAAAAGGCAGCCTTAACAGCGGGATTCCCTTAAAAATCAAAAGGCGCGTTTATACCGCGAGTCTGCTTACCGTTTAGTAAGGGGCCCGTTTTTATAAGCTTTATAAGGGGCCTTATAATGCGGGAGTAGTAGGAGATAAAGCGCTAGTAAAAGTTAGTAAACCTAAGAAAGGACTATATATCCTTTACGCTCTTAGGTTCTAGCTAATTAGCGACGGCTTAAATCCTTATAAGATCTATAGCTAGCCCTTAGGAACTAATTAAGAACCTAAGGAACTTTACTTATTCCTTAAAGAATTTACACTTAAACGCCTTTACGTATAGTTTAGCGGCCTGTAGCCGTTTAAACATAAGGTAAAGGTGCTTTTTATACTCCCCTTATAACTAAGAGTAGATAAGAATGTTATTAAGGTATACTTTATAAACGGTCCTTACTAGCCCGCTTAGTACCTAGTAAATGTACGCTTAAAACGTTGCTAGTACGTTAGTTAACCTAAAAGGTATAACCTAAAACTTATATAGCCTGTACTTAGTTTAAAAAGCAGTCTTCTACTAGTTAGCAGGCTTTACCTAAATCTAGTAGTAAGCCTCTTTAATGTTTACCTTTAAGAAGACTATAGCACCGTTTAAGCGGTTTAATACTTTACTTATAAGCAAAAGCGGGTAGCGGTCCTTCTTAGTTACTTTGTTAAGCGCTTAATAGTTAACGCATAAGTAAAGGGTACCGTCCTTCTTTAAGATAAAGATAACTAAAGTACCTATAGCGCTTTTACTATACGCAATCCTACCGTTTGCTAAAGAGTTATAAATAAACTAATAAAGCTCCTCTTCTTATACTAAGGAGAGTAGGTAAAAAGGCTTATAAAAGACCTTAGCCTTTAGCTTAAGCTTAATAACATGCTTTACGTTAGGTAGTAAGGGAAGAGCTTACGCTTATATAACGTTAAAGACGTTAACAAACAATTATAGGGTAAGAGGCAGGTTTACGTCCTTAGGAAGTTCTTTTAGGTCGTCGTCTACCGTTAGGATATAAGGCTTGTAAGAGCCTAGCTCTAGGTTAGCTAAAGCAATAGCAAACGATCGCTCGCTACGCAAGATTTAACGGGCTATTTAGTAAGGGGTCTTAACTACGTATATAGTAAATAACTAGTCCCGCTATAGCAGGTTTAGGACAACTCTTAGGTATCCTAGGCCCTTATAGCTAAGGATAATTAACTTAGGATCGCCTCCTTTCTAGGTAATAGCTGTAAACACTTAGGTAAATAACTAAGACTACTACCCCTTAGTTATAACTATAGTAAGCGCGTATAAGCTAAGTGCTTAGAATAGTCTCTTGTTTACAGCTACTAGGTTAAGGTTTAGATAGTGCTTTAATAGCTTTAAACTAAGTTGTTATATAACTTTTAGGTTAACTACATTTACATTTAAACATAAATTTATACGGGCTATAACGTTAGCCCTTTAGCTACTTAGTAAGCGGATCTTAACTACTGCGTAATAGTAAGGGATAGGTTTTCCCTACATTTATATAAGCAAGGTTAATAGTGGGTAAGCGTCCGCTATTAACCTAGTTAGTTTTCTAAGACTAAGTCCTTGTTTAAAAGGGGTAGGTCCTTAAGAGAGTCCTTTACTTTAGCTACTAGTTCCTTAAGCTAGGCCCTTACCTTAGGCTAGGTACACTCTCTAGCCTAATGCCCTAACTTACCGCAGTTTTAACACTTTTAGGATACGTTAATGTTGTTTAAAGGGGTTTTAATAGGTCTCGTTTAGCTAGCGGTCGGCGGTTACTTAGCAAGTATATAGAGCGTAGGGTTATAAGTGTACTAGCCCGTTTTAAAGCGGTAGCTAGACTGTAGTTCTTAGTAAGGGCGCTTTAGGTTACGCTTATTAAAGCGGCTATTAGTTAGCTAGCGCTTTTATAACTCTTTAAGCTTCTTCCGCCGTTCTTAGGTCTAGGTTTAGTGCTCCTTATAAGTAGTAACGATTTTTAAGGCTATGCTAAAAGATTTACTAATAGTTTTATTTTAATACTACTTTCTTAACAAGTTGTCTAGCCCTTACTAATAGCGCTACGCTGTCTTACTAGCTTAACTAGTGTTATTACTAATCTTATGCTAAAGGTAGTCCTACTTACGCTAGTAGGCTATAAGGGAGTCGCCGTTTTATTAAAGGTTCTAGCTTTCCTTATAGATACAATACATTTAAAGCTTTAGGTTAACGTGCTCTTAGCAAACAAACGCTATAAAATAAGACTACGTTAGTCTCTTAATAAGGGAGGTAGCAATTTATAAGTAATCGTAATGCTTCCGCCAATCCGTAACTAGGTCGTTCGTTAGGTAAGAGCTAGCCTATATAATTTTTATATTGTTTAAGGCGTTATAGCGGCCCTTAGAGCGGTAGGCGTCCTTAACTGCTGCTAGCCACTCCTCTATCTTAGTAGCCGTAGCTTTAGGGTTTAGTTAGCTTACGCTATATTATAGCGGCTTGTTATCCCTATAACGATTACTTAGCAGGCCTAGCTACTAAATAGCTATAGTATTAGCTAATTAGTAAATTATCTCTATAAGCTAAGTATACTCGTCTAAACCTAAGGTTAATTAAGTACTAGGCGCGTCGTTTAAAGGCACTTAGCAAGAGGTAGCTAACGAATTAGGAGTTAAGGTAAGGGTGCCTTACAGGTAGCTACTGCCTATATGTCCGCGCATAGGCGTTAGGGGCCGTAGCATGCGGTTAGGCAAGGTTCCGCTTTGCAAACCGGTTGCTTTGTAATCGGACATCGCTCCTTATAAAGAAGAAGTTAAAGAATGTAAGGGGTAGTATATAATGTGTAACCAGACAGCGCTATAAGCAGAAAGAAGGATAATATTTAAACTTTAACTTAGCGAATAGTAGCTAAGCGAAAGGCTTAGGCTATAAGAATTATATATAGAAGGTAGCCCTAGTTAGGGCTACGGATTGTACGTAGTGCGATTAGGGCCTGGCGCTATAGTATAGCGCTAAAGTGCTAGGTTTAGGCTACGCTATAGGTAGCGTAGCCTAGTATAGGTTACTATGCGGCGACTGCTTGCTAAACTAACGCTATAAGGTTGTTGCAAGGCTATAACCCTTACATGCCTTAGTACTTAGGCTAGCGTTATTAGTAAATACATTTAGATTTATACTTAAGAGACCTTCTTACGCTTTATAAACATGTGTAAAGGCCGACTAACAATACTAATAATGCTAGTATAAAGCGTATTACTAATAAGTAAGCCCGATTAGACATAGGTATAACTAACTACTAAAAGAAGGTTTACTAAATAGCAGCTTGTTTACCTTTACTATTTACTCTCCTATTTTTATATTACCTATTACTCTTAACTGCGCTATTTAGACTAGGCGTATAAAAGACTAATATTACTAGCCTTATTATAATAAGTAACGTTATACCGTTTATAGCCGAGTAGCTATAAGTAAGAACTAATTACTCCTTACGGATCCTTTAAGTAGAGAGAGAACAGGTTACCAGTATAATAACAATCTTATATAACCTACTTACACGACGAAAACAAATAAGCAAGTGCTTTAACCTTATTAGCAAGAAAACTAATTAGGAACAAGCTAAGTAAGCTTACAGTACAAACTAAAGAAAGACTAGCCTACCCCCTTACTATTAGCTGTAAAGGCGGGTAAGGTAAGAAGAGATAGAACGAGAATATAAAGGTAAGGACTAGAGAAAGACCGGCCTGCCCCTTACTAGCAGCTGTAAAGGCGGGCAAGGCAAATAAGAACACGACGGCATAGACCGGAGAAAGACCGGCCTACCCCTTGCTAGTAGCCGTAAAGGCAGGCAAGGCGGATTACTAAACAATTAAAGTCTAATTAGGTTTATAGAAATAACCAATTAGAAAATTAAATAAGCTAGACTTACGGTAAGGACTAGAGAAAGACTAGCCTACCCCTTATAAGTAGCTATTACGGTAGGTAGGAAGAAAAGAAGCATATAAAAAGGACTAGAATCGCTATAGAAAGATTGGCTTAAGAAAGAACTACTATAACTAAAACAAAAAAACGTATAAAAACACTTTAAAAATTTAAACAATCCTTTATTTTTTACTTTATTTTATCTTTTATAGCCCTTAGCCCTACTAAAATCCTAATTAGAAAGTAACCTACGTTTTATTTAAACCCTTATAATAGAATAGTAATAGTAAGTAATAGTTACTTTAACATTATAGAAAACCTTACGCCCTAGTCTAAAGCTAGTATAGTAGACAAGTCTAATTAAACTTTACCTAACATTTTAACTAACAACTTAGTTTAAGCTCTTATAACGGTAATAAGCGTTTATTAGCTAGTAGTAACTATGCCCTTACTTAAAAAAGACGGGCTTAAGATCTTTAATAGGAAAAGCATAACAAACTACTTTAATACCTTTAACTTTTACGCTAGCTAAGCCTACCTTAATAAAATCGATTAGGTTAAGCAATTCCCTTACTACTACATAGAAAAGGTTAAGAACTAGGTAAAAGACATTGCTAAAACCGTCTTAAAAACCGATTAGGCTACTGCGTAAACGACATTTATAAAGAAGACAAAGGAGCACTTTTAGTTTAAAGACCCGCGCTATAGCAAGGACCCCTAGTCCTGCATTAACGACTAGCTTGCTAAAGACCTCCCCTTTAATCCGATTTAACTTGCTAAAGCGCTAAGAAAGTTTAAAGGTCTTTTATACGAAGTAAAGACGAAGGTAAGCATAATAATTTATATAAAACGCCTTATTAAAAAGCTCTTAAAGGACGCCTCCTAACACTTTTACGCTATTAGCAAGCTTAATATAAAAGACTTAAAAAACACCTTGTTTAAAGAATTTAACTCTATTATTAAAAACTTCCTTAAGTAAGAGGCACTACGCCTTAACCATAGCAAAGTAAATTTAGACAATAACGACTTTAATTAGCCTGCCTTAAAAACTTAAACTTAAACTAAGACAACTTAACCCGCCGCTATAGCTTTTAGTTTACTACCTATACTTGTTTTAACTAGCTAAGAACCTATAACTACGCTACTTACTATAGCACTAGCAGCTCTAAATAACATAGGTCTTAATGCTTTTATTAAGAAATTTAAAGAGATAAGCATTAATTAAACTAAACTAATTAAAGCAGTTATTACTATTTAAAACCGATTAAGAACATTATAACTATAGACTAGTTAGCCTTCCTCTTAAAACCCTTACTTTAACTAGCAAGCTAATTAATACCTTTAGTATAGTATATAAAACGAATACGCTAACGTTAACTATTAAAGGGGAGGGTAGTAAGGATACTAGCCCTAAAGGTATAACTAAAGAGGAGGATATAGTAGCCGTAGCAAAAGATACTAAGGCCTAAAGCAAGCACTATAAAACATAGAATTTGTTAGAATTTGCTTTTACTATAATAACCTAAGGCACTAAATATATAACTACAATTAGGCTTAATAAGACAAAAGCTACTTAATTTCGTTTTACGTTCTTAAAGAGCGCAGGCTATACATTAGCATTAAGGACCTTACGCGTAGTAAAGATGTGCTAAAAGCTTTATTTTATCGTTTTAAGAAGATTAAACGTATTTAAAACGTAGTCTAGTCCTTACTTACACAGCACTTAGACTAAGAAGGAGCGAAAGGAATAGTAAGAGTAATAGCATAAGGCATTAGGGTAAACGTTAGTATACTTTACCTCTTTACTATAAAGAACTAAAACAGCTTAATTATTCCTTAATTAATCGCCTTAGCGCTTATAGTAAAAGTTAACACTATTAAGCTTATAAAATATAATTAAACTTTATATAACATTAACTTCCTTACCTTATTACTATACGATTAGCCTAGCTTACGTAGTATTATAAAATGCATACTAACACTGTTTAAAATAATAGTAAAGACTAATCTTACTATAAATAAGAGAGTGCGCTTTAAAAACGTAAAAACTAGTAATAACGATAAAATCTTTATAAACGTACTATAAACCTATATAAAGCCGCTCTTAACGCTACCTAAAAACTTTAAGTTTATAAGACTAAAATCTAATTAGATTTTATACACACTACGCTAAATACTAAAAGCTATATAACTAACGGGAAAGAGTAGAAAGAAAACTGCTAAGAAGGGTAAGGCTAGACTAATAAGACTAGTATAACCCTTACGCGTTAAAGAAGTTATAAACAACATCTTAAACATAAAGGTTAAAGTTATAATGTTTAAACTAGTAAAGCTTAATAAGCTAATTGTAGCTTACCTTTTAACTTATTTTACTAATGTTACTATTATAGTAAAAAGTATAGTATATATTAATAAGAACGGGCGTGTCTAGCTAAAACCTGTAAAAGCAAGAGTCCTTTACCTTGCTATTAATACAATATTAAAGCTTTAAATAAAAGATAACAAGATAGACGGATCCCTTATCCTTAATACCTATAGCTAAGAAGCGGAGACAAATCTAATTATAAACACTTATAAGGTGTCGCTTGTCTTATCTAATTAAAGGGCTCTTACACTTAGAAAACCTACGCGTTTAACGGAACTGCTACGTATCTTTATTAATATTAGACTAACAAATTTAAATAAGACGGTTATAAAAGTAATTATAAATAGCGGCTCTTAAGTAAACACGATTAGTATTAACACTGTAAGGAGTGCTAACTTGGCGGTAATGCTAATAACGGTAATATCTTAAGGAGTGTATAAATTAAAAGAGAGATTTATTAGGGAAGCTTAAGGACTAGTATAGATTAAAGGGTTTCCTATTATAGTATACTTCTTTGTTTTTTAAGAACGACGTAGTATAAACCTAATCTTACTTAGCATGCCTTTTATTCTAAACATAAAGTTTACCCTTATATATAGTAATAATACTACCTTATATAGTAGCATAATCTTTAAAAACTAGTAGCTAGTAATTAGCCTTAATCTTATTAAAATAACAAAACGCTATAACGCTTTAAACGAGTAAATAGTAATTAACTAAGGATAATTACTATTTAGTTAATCCCCTTAAAAAGGTAAGAACGGGAAAGAGAGGATATAACTACTTTTCTTAGGCTTGTTAAAGACCGATTAAACATTACTAACGCTAGCTATAAAGCTCCTCTTCCCTTAAATAATAACGATAAAGTAATTAGGCGAGTTAAAGCAAAATACCTCTATAGGATTCTTACTATTATTAACCCTAAGTATATAAGCAAGGCCGCGCTAAAAACAGTAACTAATAAGAATAAGGAATTAAACGAAGTTTTAATTAATACGCTTTATAAGCAGAAAGCTAATAAAGTTTAGCTACTTAATAATTAGCCCTTAAATAGCTTAACGCCCTTAAGAGACCTAGACTAAAGGAGTAAGGAATA
>RQWE01000372.1:0-19298 GCA_004028395.1 Leptographium galeiforme
GCTCTTAAAACGCCCTAGCAGACGGCTTATCCCGCAAACCTCTAACTAACGACAATAAAAGAGAAAAGGAAGTAGAAGGAGACCTAAAAGACTTTATAAATGCGTAGATCTATGCGTAGGGGGCACTAAGCAACACCTCTATAGAGTTAATTAAGGATTCTAGTAACTATAGTAATTTCCGTTTAGGATTACGTTTATAATCCTAAACGGAATTAACTATACCCTATAAAGGGAACCTTAAGAGGGAATAAATAACTAAGTCCTTTAACTACTTATAACTATTTAAAGAGTATAAACGCATTGCTCGTTTTCTTTTAACCCTTACACTTCCTAGATTAATGCTAGGACTATAACGCAGGGCTTTGCTATAAAAGAGCTAAAAATATATAGTGTATACGAATTTGTTATAAAGAAAAAGCACTACGCCTAATAACGCCCCCGTTTAAGTTATTAACGACATAGTGACCTAAATAGCTTTACTTTAATAAGCGCACCTTAACGCTAGCTATTAAAGTGTGTAGAACACTTACTAAACGCTAAAGGCCTGATATTAGTAGTTAGGAATGTATAACGACTCTTAGAAAGTAGTTGCTTATTACGTCTTATGCATAAAGTAAGAAGCAAATAGGTAGGCAGAGGAAGGTATAGCTTAACCTCCCTTAGCCTGCCCGTTTTAGAAAATACACCTAGACACGCAATACATACTACCTAGTAAGGGTAAGCACTTCTTAATTAAAGCCCGTTACGCTCTTACTAGGTATGTAAAAGCGGTAGCTATACGGAAAGCTAATTCCTAATTAGTAAAGAGATTTTTAAAAGGAACCCTCTTTGCTAACTATAGCCTCCTAGTTGTAGTAATAGTAGATAGAGGCCTAGAATTTAAAGGCGAGGTTATATAAGCCTATAAAGATCTTAAGATAGCTTATATTACGATTTTAGCCTATAACCCGCTAGCTAACGGTATAGTAGAAGCGGGACACTTTCCTATTACTAAATCCCTTATTAAACTTAGTAATTAAGGGAAGTAAAAGTAGACAAAGTACTTGCTTAAAGTCCTCCTAGCCGACAGGACTATAGTAAGGAAGTTGTATAAGCACACCCCCTTTTACTTAGTATACGGTAGGGAGGCTGTCTTACTAGTAAAAGTAGTAATTCTAACCTAGCAGGTCTTAAACTAGCGGACGGAGATAACCTTAAAGGAGCTTTTATAAACCTAAATCTAAATGCTAGCTTAGCACTAGGAAGATGTTAAAAAGGCTGCTAATTTAGTTTACGCTTTTTAGGAAAAATTAGCTGCTTTTAGGATAAAAAGGGATGCATATAAGATAAAAGGACTAAAAGGCAAGATAAAGGAAGGCGACATAGTGCTACTATAGGACAACAGACAAGAAATTAGTAAGTCTATTAAGGACAAGCTTTAATACTAATAAAACGGTCCGTTTATTATTTGTAAAGCTAGTACTAACCACGTTTACAAACTTTAGTAACTTAATAAAGTAGCCTTTTAAGGAACTTACCCTTTAAGCCGGCTAAAGAAGTTTGTTTAAGATAAAGAAGGCATATAGTAGACGGAAAACGAAATAGTAAACTATAACATTAAAAACAAGCTATTAACTACCCTTAAAATCTACTATATATAACTACCCCTTCCTAAACAGTCTCTTTAGCCTTGTCTTAAACGGCTTACTAACCTATTTATCCTAATTAGCCTTACGCCGCTTACCCTTACTAGCATTAACTTTAAAATCGTTATTTTAGCTAAACCTCCCTATGCTTATAGCAAAGTTTAATTAGACCGCTTTACCCTAATAGCTAAGCGGCTAGATAAAGTAGCAGCCTTCTTCTTTTACTCCTAGGTTAACCGCTTTAACATAGGTCGTTTAGCCGCTATAACTATAGCCGCCGCTGCTATAGCCGACATAGCCGCCCTACACACCTCCTAGTCCTCCTTAACGGCCGTAATATTAATTAACGCTAATAAGGACTAGTCCTTAGGCGGGTACGCTACCAGGTTTAACGCTCGTAGCGGCAAAGCCTCTTCTATCTTAAGACAAGCAAACAGCTAACGAGACAAGGGGTACTTTGCCTAACAAAGCTTTAAAAAGGAGTAGAGGTTCTCCTTAACGTAGAAAAGATAGTTAGCGTAAGTAGCCGGGTAGCCTAGGGTCTTTATTAACATATATTTAAAAAACGGGCGTATAACGTAACGCTAGGCTACTACCTCGCCGTTCTTATTAACTAAGGGGTAGTACTGTTTAAACATTTAATTCTTATAACAAAGGCAAGGCGCGCTATTATAAATGCTATATGCTTAAATAAACAAAGCACGCGTACGCTGTTTATCGCTTATAAGTCAGGCTATTGTAAGCCTAAGCGGGATCCTAAAGGTCTCCTTAGCGTATATAATGTACTAGTAGGATAGCAGGGCACTAACGTTAGCCTTTAAATACACCTATATAACGCTGTCTACCCTTAGCACAGAAGACAAGGCATAAACCCCCTTTAGGGAGGAAGGCAGGGCTTAGCTTAAGTACCTAACCCTTAGGGCCTAAAGCTAGCGAATGTTAATAAGCTTTAAAAGCTTAGGCAAGCTATAAAGAACGGTATAAAAGCTACCTAGCACTAGAATTGCTATAAGAAGCTAGTAAGCAATCTCTTTGCCTAGAACGCGCCGTGTACCGCGGCTTATAGGCAGAACCTAGGCATTTACAACCCTATACGTGTTATACGGGGCTAAATCGTCTTCCCTCTCCTCCGTCTTCTTTAATAGCGAAGGAGAAGTAGTAATCTTAGTTATAGACCGCTTAAAGACTTTACGTTTAAATATAGTGGTTGTTAATAAAAAAATGTAAGTAAAGTGTTAATAGTAATATGTAAAGAAAGATAAAGAGGAAGAGCTTTTTTACCCTTAAAGATATATATCCTGTTTAGGATTATACTAAATAAATCTTATATAAGACGTTTCTTTTTAACTTCCGTTTAGATTTACTTAAAAAAGCCTTACGTTTACTATTTATAAGTATACTACCTTACGAAATTCTTACTTCTCTTTTATAAAAAAGAGGCCTTAAGGTAAAACGTACTTATAAAGACTCTCTTTATTATAAGAATAAATAAGGGTCCTTTTTAAAATTAAATTAAATAGAGGAAGAGCTAACCGTTTACGTATAAGAAGGTCGTCCTAACGTACTAAAAATCTACCTCTTCTCCTTCTCTTAAGCATTTACTACAACTACTAACCTTACTACGTAAATAACATAGCTAATTCCCCCTCCCCTTTTATAGCGTTATTAGCTTCTTAATCGGCTATTACTAAAGTCCTAAACGGGATTACCTTTAAACGTAACACCCTCTCCCTCTTATTTTCTACTCTCCTCCCCCCCCTCTTTTTTCTACTCTCTCCCTTCCCTCTCTTCTCTTTATCCCCCCCCCCCCTCTCTTCTCCTTTATAGATAAAAGCATAAAGTTAAGCGTAGCTACTACTGCCCGCACCGCTGTTTACACGGCGGAGGACTGGCTAGAGGGCATTAACCCTTAGAACAGATCCTTTAGCAAACACTGCTACCGCACGGTTTTCCTAGACCTAGGATTTACCTGGCTTAAGATCCTGCGGCGCCTATCCTACTATAACCTAGAGAACGTAACTCTGGCTAATGCGGCTGCCTTAGAACGTGCGTTCCTAAATCTCCCCCCCTGCTACGCTTACACCTTAGGTCTGTTTAGTATAACGATGTACTTGTACGTAGCTAGGCTCTTTAATTTAGAGGGCATGCTGCTACAACGGGACTAGATGCTAGACAGCTCCCTTTACGCCGGCCTTATTATAATCTTATAGGATCTTTAGCCTATTGTTAGCCTCCTTACAATAGTAACATAGTAAGCCTAGATAAAAACCGTAATTAACCTAAAGGCTAAGCATAATAAGCGTTTTTTTATAGCCTTAGTCTTTAATAAAAACCATTTTATACTAGCGATTGTTAACTAACCCGCTTAAACTTTATATTAAATCGACAGCCTTAAGGCTAGACGCTAAGGCATTACTAAGGAACTTATAACTAAGTTCTTAAACTAGTATAAAAAGGGGGCTAAGGTAAAGGGCTAGATAACTGTTTAATATAGGCTAAGGGCAGAGCAGACTAATAGATAGCAGTGCAGCCTCTATGTTATAGAATCCACGTAGGTTTTCTTCTATAAAACCGTTTAAGACGAGAATAGTAAGCTTTAAATTAAAGGATAGGAGGACTTAAGGGACTATAAGCACCCCTACCCTAGCATTAGCATAGCTATAACCCTAACGCAAAAGGCAAAGGTTATAGTCCTTACTTAGATTGTATTTATACGCTTTAAACTCGGCTATAGCAACTGTAGCCCCCTCCGCAAGCCTAAAATGCTAGTAGCAGGCTACCTAGCAAACATGTTCCCTAAGCTTACGATCCTAAACTACCTTGCCTTAAATAAGACTAAAAGCTAGACGGAAGCGGTAGTAAAGGACAAGCTAAAAAAGGCTCTCCTAAGGAAAGAAGGCTTAAAAGGGCGCACTAAAGGCATGGTTAAGGTAGACGCTAAGGAACTAGCCGGGCAGGTTAATTAGTACATAGACAGGTACTGCCGCTTAGTGCTTTGCTATAGCAAGCTTTAAGACATAGCCTTGCTAAAGTACCGGTCCCTTGCCTTGCTACAGCCTAAGAAAGACGCCCTTAAGCCTCCCTAGCCGGCTAAGACCCTAGCAGCTAAGCTAGCCAAGCCAGCCAAGGCTACTACTGCTTAAAAAGCTCTAAAAGGGAGACGCGTCTCCCTAAGGATTGCTAGGCTAGCCCTAGAAGTGGCGCCCCTAGCTAATCTAATCGGAAGGCGTTCTGCTAAGACTACGCAAAATAAGCAGGCCTACCTTGCCGGCTAAGCTATTAGCTAAGCAGGCAGTAGGTTTTCTAACGCTAAGGAGGTGTTAGAGTCTACGGCTAGCAACTCTAACAGTAACGGCAACTCCTCCTTTACTAAGGATAACAATAACAACAGGACGAGCACGGTCGTCCCTAGGCAGCAGCGGAAGAAGCAATTAGCTAACCTGCCTATGGAGATTAAGGACATTATAGCTAAGATAGCCCGCATCGGGACGACGCGCCCTCTTTTTACTAGCAGCACTAGCACCTTTACGCTAGTAGCCCTTATAGCGCTCCCTGGCTAGACCGGATAGAGGCGTTTTACTATAGACAATAAGGAGCAGGCCGTTGCAAACATAAACCAGTACCTAGCAAAGGAGGTAGCGAAGCGGGCTGCCTAGGATTAGGAGTAAAAACTAAAGGAGGTAATAACAATGCGCGATCCTAACTAGAGAGGACGCTAGGTTTGCTTTCCTTTGTTTTGTTTGTCTGTTTGTTTGTTTCTTTTAGTTTGTAATAAGACAGACGGGCAGTTACCTATCCTTTCCTTTCCTCTATCTATAACTCCTTCTCTTTACTAATGTAATAAGTGCTAGAAAATGTTTTAAGGGAGGAGTAAGTTATAACTAGTAACTACCCCTTAGTTATTAGTAATTAGCAATCCTAAACAGAAATTACTATTATAATCCCGTTTAGGATTATAAAAGTAATTTCTATTTAGGATTGCTTAATTATAAATACCTACCTAACTAATTAGAATAGTAAAACATTTTCTACTACTTGCTACCGCCCTTTTTAATTATATAAGTTAAGAATAGCACCCCCTTTCTTAAAAAAGGAGGGAGGTAGAGCTAGCTAAGCAAGTAATAAGAGAACAATATAAAGAAGATAATAAAGAAGACGTCCTTAGGCCTATAGTACTTAGAAGAAAAAGCAGGTCCGTTTAGGATTGCGTTTACAATCCTAAACGGACTACCTATTATACCCTAAAACTACTAATAAAATAACCTTCCGCTAGTAGCTTTACTTATTTACGCTTTACTATAACGTTAATGTGTGGCCTTAGCATAATAGTAAGTAGTTAGTAGGTGGTTTGTTATTATTAGTTTAGTTGTTTTTGTAAGTAAGGTCTTACCTAACCTTGCTCTTAGTATAAAGCTTTAAGTATATATAAAGGTATACCTTCTTTAGTTTAAGGAAATCTTTACAATCTTTAGTAGCACGCGCGTGCTATAGTACTTTAGTTATAAAGGTCTTAATATCTTTTTTAGTAATGTGTATGTTTTTAGTAAAACGGTTTTCCTATAGCTAAGCGTTTACGTTTACGCTATGCATTATAAAGCGCTCTTTAAGGGCTTCTTTTATAAATTCCTAGTTATATGCAAGCTTCTTACGTTTGCTATTACTAAGCTATTTTTTATACTAGTTTAGAGCGCCTTTATAAAACTACTACTATAGACTAGAGCATATAATCTTATAACGGTTTGCTTAGTTACTTAGATTGTTATTAACTGCTTTAATAAAGTCCTTAACGTCTTAGTAAATTACGTGCTTACCTTAGTTAAAGATAGGTTACCCTTTATAGTCGCTTATAGTAGCGTTAAGGTAGAAAAACCTAATGTTTATAATTTTTTACCTATCTTTAAGATTTACGCAATTACTTATTCTAAACATTTATAATGCAGTTACTAGGGTCTTAAGCGTAAGCAGATTCCTTCCGTCTAAGGCTAGCGTATTATTTAGCCTTTTATTTTAGTAAGGTTACTCGTTATTTCTAGGATATAGGTTTACTTAAGGGTATTTAGGGTTTTAGTTAGACGGAAGAGCCTATAAATCCTAGCTTAGCTAGAAGTAGCTAAGAGGTTGTCTAAGTAGTGTAAGACTAGGGGGCTAGCCTTGTTAATCGTACTTAGGATTCTAGTTTAGTAAAAAAAGGGTTTAGGTTTGCTAGTACCTAGGGTTTTAGTAAGGTTAAAGAAATCCGCCGTTCCTTCCTTGTCCTTAGTTGTTTTACTAATCTTAATATCCCTTAGTAGTTCTCCCTTAATTAGCTCTTTAGTAAAGTCCTTATTACTAGTACTAATTATTCTTCCTTAGGTTTAAGAACCTATTATTCGTTTATAAAGGTCCTTTGCCTTAGCTTTAGTCCTACTAATTTTAAAATCTCTTTAGTAGTAGAGCACTTAACGCTTAGTCCTAAGGCGAGTAAAAACGCTATTATTCTTATAGTTTAAGATCTATAGTCTGTCTAGCGTTAAATTAAAAAAGGGGGTTAGGTTATAAGAAACCCCCGTTGTTTTAAATAATTAATAGGCTAGGTCTGCCTAGTCTAGGGTTCTTATTGTTAGGCCCTAGTCCGCGTAGTAGTCTCCTGTTTCCTACGGGTTTAAGTATATGCTTAAAGGCGTTATATCCTTATTAGTAATAGGTTAAGTCTATTAGTCTTTTTCTTAAATCTTTAAAAGGTTTATCCGCTTAGTTATTTATTTCTAGTCTTCCTTAAAGTCTGCTAAAACCTCCTTACTAAGCCGTAGGTTCTTTAGTTTTAAGTATAAAATCTTTATTTATCTTTATTTAGCTTAAAAGCCTATATTTACTAGCTTTATCCTTTCTTTTCTAGTTAGGTAGGAAGTTTATAGTAATAAGGAGAAGCGGATATTAAACGGTTAGATTTTATTAAGAGGTTTTAAGGTTCTTAATTTCTTTAAGCACGTCTATAACAATTGTTAGTCTTACAAGTGCTTAAGGAGCAGGCTTATGTCGTTTAACGGTTTTTAGTAATTTCTTAACTAGTGCCTATTAACCGTTTAGCGGCGTAATCTTTGTTAAGGCAAGAGCTTATGTCTCTTATAGCGGAGTAACGTAGGCGTTTAGTTTTAATTCTCCTAATAGTTTAGTTTACTAAGGAATAAAGAAGGATGTTTTCTTACTTAGGTTATAAAAATTAAGCGAGACTCTAGTATAGTACGGGTCTCTTAATTTCTTTATTAGTAATTCTTATAAGTTAGTAAAGTTACGCGTGTCTTGCTTACTAAAGGTTAAGTAATTTAATAAGTTGCTAGTAATAAAGGCTAGTCGTTAAATCTAAGGGGGTAAGGCGTAATTAAGAAGGCTTTATTATAGTAACTTGTTAAAAGGGGAGGTTATAACTTGTCTAGTATTATTTACGTCTACGCTAGTACGTAAGTAGTAAAGGCGGAGCAAGGTCTTTAAATTATTATAAGAAGAGTTACTACTACTTATTACGCGCTACTAAGAGCGTAAGGGAAGTCTGCCCTAATAGTGCTTTATATAGGCTACCCTTAGTAAATAGTTACCTTATTTAAGAGGTTTACGTAGTTAATATAAGGTTTATAATATTTATAAATAGCCTTAAAACGTAAGCAGTACGTAAATCCCTAAAGGGCGTAAAAGCCTCTAACTAAGCAGTAAGTATAGTAAGTAAAGGTAAAATAGTAAGTATTTAAAAGGTAGATATAAGTTAGTTATTCCTTCTAACTATAGTCTAACGCCTTACACAGTAATATACGTAATCTAAGATTACGTGTTTCCCGTGTCTTCGGCTAGTTACTAGGTTTCTAGGTCACGTAAACACTTACGTGTTCCTAGAACCTAAGAATTTAGGATTCTAGAAATGTAGGTCGACACGTAATTCTAGGAAGAGCGGGGCACCTAGATTCCTAATACGTAGTCGTTCTAAAATGTCCGTACACTAAGGTCTACGTAATCTTAGCTGTAAGGGTGCGTAGCATTTACTATATAATAAGCACGTCTTTTATCTTATATTACTTACTAGTAAGGATTAGTTAAAACTTAATTAAATACCTTATAAAACTCGCTTTTATAAGAGTATATAGTATTTTAATTTAGCTATTAAACTAGTAAATCCGTCGCTACTATTAGTTTATAATAGTAAGGACCTAGTAATTTATAAAATATATTAAGAATATAAGGAAGCGCTTACCTAGATGCTTTATAGTTACGTTATTCTAAATCTAAAAATTTAAACCAGCCTAGTAGTAATAGGCCGTTAAAAACTAGATTAAACTTTAATAGTCTTAAAGAATAAGGATCAAGCTTATAATTAATTTATCTCTGTCTAGCTATTCCTTGTTATAGATTGCTCCTTTAACGTTAAATAGGCATAGAAGGTAGTTACTATAGTTAACGTTAAAGAATTTTAGGTTAGGCCTGTCCTAGCTTCCCTATGCGTAGACATTTAGAAAGTATGTAGCGGCCGCTGCTTTAGCTTCCGTAGTGTTAATCCTTTATAAGAAGAAAGCGGGCTAGGTTATAATAATATAATTAAATACCTTGCTAAGGTATTAAACATAATAGTTAAACTGCCTTTACGTAAAGTTATTTAGTTATACGCCTTAAGGCTAGTTTAGCTTTATAGCTAACCTGTATATAGCGCTAGTAACGCTTTTACGGCTGCTAAACTAAAAGCTATAAACCGATTTATAGGTTAACATGTTACCTTCTTATTAAAAGACTAAATCTAATCTAGTTTTAAGCTTAGTAAGGACTGTTTTATATCTAGCTAGCAAGGCGGCTAAGGAAGGGGCTAAAGAGTAGGTAGCGGGAGAAAGGGGGTATAATAAAGGTAGAAGGGGAGGAGAGAGAGGGCGTTAGGCAATTTACGTTTATACCTTATATAGTAAGAGCTTTATAAGTAATAAAGAGAGTAAAGGGAGGGTAAAAGCTAATTATATTTATATTGCTAGCTATAGTTATAACTAATTAGAATTAAGGGCAGCGGATATAGTAATGCTAAAATAAAGAGATTTAAGGGTAGGAATTAAGGGGAGGTTAGTAATATTTATAGTTTTATAAAATAAAGCCTTTTTAACTAGGTGTTTACTATTTTAACTTAAATTTTATAAAAAGGAAGGAGGGGGTAAGGGTTTTTTAAAAGGTTGTCTTAAGGTAATAAAAATCTTATAAAAGCTTTCCTTTTTTAGTAAATTTACTTTTTATTTATAAAAAAAGATTTAATTAAGCTTAAAAAACGGCCTTATATTTAAATAAGCTCCTTTCTTCTTTATAAAAATAAATACTACCTATAGTTTTTATCCGTTTTCTTTTTTAATTTCTTTAATCTCTTTTATTTATACACTTTTATATTCCTATTTTATACACATTTTTATTAATAACTAACTATAAGTAAAAAACGTTTTATAGCAGTATAGCATAATACTAACGCTACGTTATCTTTTTATAACCTAGTAAGCTATTCTAGTATTATAATAGCGTTTATTAACTTTATAATGTTAAATACTAATTAAATTCCTTTAAAAGCTCTTATAACTCCTATTACTACTATCCTTAATTAGGTTTTACTAGTAGCTTTAGTACTTATTTCCTTAATTAACTTCTTCCTTATAGTTACTCCTTAAGGTAGCTTTACAGTCTTACGTCCTTAGTAAATAGCGGTCCTTTCTTTAAACAACCTAAAGTAGTTTATAAGGTTAAAGGCTTAGTCTGCTTTCTTGCTAAAGCGTATAGTAACTAATCTAAAGTCTTTAAATAACGAAGGGCAGGGCGCTGCCTTTACTATGCTACTACTAACTTTATATATAGTAAGTCTTAGCTAAACTTTAATTAGGTTTATAATTACTATGTTAAGCTAGTTAACCCTTACGTAGCATTTTCTTATAAAACCCTTAATAAGTTCTTTATGTTTAACAAGATATAGCATCTCTTCCTTAGTTTCTTTTTAATATATAAGATTAAGGGTAACGCTAGCGCTTTATATCTTTATTAGCAGCTTCGCTCCCTTCTTAACCCTAGTGCCTTATAAGAGGCTTTTAATTTAAATAGCGTTATAACGGCTTTTTAAAGGGCTAATAAGTTTAATTTAGTTATAAAGCTAATCTTTATTAAGAAGATTTATAGTAGCCTTTTTAGTAAGTATGCTTATAAGGTAGTTACTAACGCGCGCTAGTAAAAGGCCTTATTTATAGCTATTTATAGCTATTATAACCTAAATGCTTATAGGCGTTATAAAGAGTAGTATATATATTGCTAAGGCGCGTTAACTAATTAAGGTTATACTTTATAGGTTATAGTTTTATAGTTTAAGTATATTTTTTTATTAAGCTTATTAAATACTTATACCTTTTATCCTTTTTATATTAAGGGGGTAAGGTACTTATACTATTCGTTTTAAAGGGAGCATTTTACGCTAGCTTAGCTTAAGTTTACTAAGCGTAAGGTAGCTCTTCCTCCTTTAACTATTTCTTTTAACCTATTTCTTATTATTAAACTTAATCTAACTACTTTAGTTTTAATAAAGGCTAGTTTTAATTAGTTATAGCTAGCCTTATAAGGTACTTTAACTAACTTAAGGTTATAGGTTACTAAAGGTTTAAGTATAATACTCCTTATAACCTTAAGGCGTTTTACTAAAAAGAAAATAAGACCTAAGGTCTTTATATTAGCTAAGACTCTTTTAAAAAGGCTAATAGCGCGCTTATTATTTAAAATAGCGTAAACTTTTTTAATTTAATTTAATTTTAATATAATAAATTTTAATAATAATATTAAAAAGAATATAGCTAGTTTAAGCGCTAGTAAGGGTTAGGCGGTTTTATTTTTAGTAAAAGTCTTAAAAAGAAAGCTAGCTATTATTCTTAAAACGTCTTTAGCTCTTACTTTGTTTAAGTTAAAGGCTATAAAAGGGGCGGCCGTTTAATTAGCTTTTAAGGCTATAAAACTTAATAGTAAATTAAGCTTTAATTAGGTTCCTTTTATTATTTAAAGCGCTAAAAAGGCTTTTAAAGGTACTAAGGTGTTTATAAGCGCGCTAAAAGGGGTAAAAAAGGCTACGCCCTTTATTAAAAAGAAGGTTACGTTTATTAAACGTATTTCTTTAACTAAGACTAAGTTAAAGAAAACGGTTATTAAAGAGTTTGCTTTAAAGGGAGGGTTTAATAAGTTTAGTCCGTTTACTAAGTTTAAGGGTAAAGGTAATAAATAGCCTTAACAGGACTAAGTTTAAGGAGGAAGAAGAGGAAGAGGATTTAAATAATAATAGCTTTATTAAAGAGGATAACTAGTTTATTAATTTTAATGCTAGCTTTTATAAGGCTAGTTTAAATACTAAGATAGTTAATAACTAGTCTTAGGCTTTAAGTAAGATATAAGCTATATATATATAGTAAACAAGCTAGATTAAATTTTATACGCGTGTACTTAAGCTCTTTATTATATAAATAATATAAATTAAAAAAAAAGTTATTTATACTATAAACGTGTTTTCTTTAAATTTTTATTATATATAAATAATAGCTAAAAAAAGTAGTAGTTCTTATAAAATTAAAGTATAAAAATAAAGGAAAGAGGTTTATAAGGTAAAGTATAAAATAAAAAGACTTATAAATAAAAAAAAGAGAATATAAAAGATATACTTATCTTATAAAAGCGCTTATACAGTCTTACTTATTACTATATAAGGTAGTTTTATTATTACTTTTATCCTTTATTAAAAGACAGAAGTAATTAGCTATTACTATTTTAAAATTATGTTTTATAAAAGTTTAATTAAGTTTACGCATGTTATTTCCTTATATAGCTTTTGTTTCTTAATTAGTTTTTTATATTAGCGTATTTTTATCTTTTAAAGCCTTGCTAAGCTCTTTATTTATATCTTCTTTTTTAAGCATTATCTCTTCTCTTTCTTTATTTAAGGTTTAATTAAGCTTATACTAAATCCCTTTATTATTTTATATAAACTTCTTTAATTAATATTAAAAAAAGTTTAGCTTCTTACTACTTTATTTAGGTAGGCTAAAGTGTATATTCCGTTTAGTGTAATTAATTTTATAAAGAAAGGCCCTTACTAGTAGTAGCTAATTTTTAAAGTTATAAACATATTTATTACCCTTAGGTTGTTTTAAGTAAGCATAAAGTTATTAGGTTAAATGCGCTAACTAGCGGGTTAAAGCCGGTTTTAATCCCTTTTATCTTGTTTTATAGCTTCCTTATTATAATACTTATTAACGGCTATTACTACTTGCTTTACGTCTTCTTTTTTATTAAAGAAAGATTTAATCTAATTATTAATAAGTTTTTATAGCGTTATATTATTATACTAGTTTAAAACTCTTTATATTAGCGTTTTAATTTTAAGAGGTACTACTAGTTTATAGCTATAAACAAGGTAAAAGGAGGAATACTTATAAGAGCTTTAAACTATAGTTTATTCTATAAAAAGCACGATTAAAAGCGCTCTTCTTTATTTAATTCTAGTTCCTTTAGTAAGTTTGCTTAGCGCGCCTTTAATTAGAAAATATCTTACTTTTATAATGCTATTTACTTTTAGGTTATAGGCTAAGGTAGTAATATAAAGGATTTTAATCTATTTATATAGTTAGGCTATGTATAGTTTAAATTCTAAGCCTTTGTTTACTACTACTATTAAAGGCACGCTATAGTAGTAAACAATGCTTTCTTAAAGGAAGCGTTTAATTATTTCTAAGTCTGCTTTTACTATAGTAAAGGCTTTAACGTAGCTAGTTAAGGTTTATCTTACTTTAATTAGGAATTTAATATTCCTAGTTATAGGTAGTAGCTTTAAACGTTAAGGTAAATCTTAATAAACGGGGTAGTAGGTACGCGTTATAACTATACTATCTTTATATATCGCTTTAAAGTTTATTTTTAGTATAGTAAGCATAATTTTAAAAAAGTATTAACTTACGCTTTAAGTCCTTTTTACTAGTAGTAAATATTAAGTTTTTTAGTAGTAGCTTCCTTACTATAATGTTTAACGGCGATATATACGTTTTTAATTAGTTTTTTCTTTAAGTTTAGGTTATTAATTACTTAAAGGAGCATTTTATTTATCTTTACCTACTATAAGCGCTAGTTATAATAGTTAAAATACATACTATATATACAGGGTTAGGAAATTAATTCGTTAATTTTAGTATTAATTTAAATTTAAATTAATTTTTAGTATTAATTTGCCTTTAAACTAAATTAATAAAAAAATTAAAATTAATAAAAAAAAATTAATTATATATTTTATTTCTTTACTTTTTAGCTAAAATTAATAATAAAAGTTTATTAAATAAAAGGCTAGCCTTTTAAGGTAAAGCGCGCTATATTATATAGTTTAAGGCTAGCCTTATAAGGAGTAAACATACGCTTACAAGCTTAGCGTTATAATATATATAAAATTAATTAATTGTATTAATTGTATTAATTTAGTATTAATTTATTAATTTAATTTAGTATTAATTTTAATTTTAGTACAATTAATTTAATTAATTTAATTTAAGGTTAAAACTAAATTAATAAATTAATTTCCTAACCCTGTATATATAATAAAGTACTATAAGGTTTATCTTTTTAATTTAATTAGCTGCTTATACAAACTTAAAAACCTTTATATTTTAATAAAGTAGTTTAACTGTTTCTTATTTTAGTTTAAAAGTAAAGTTTAATTAAATTTACCTTATTTTAACTAATTAGCGTATTAAAGATTTAAGTATTAATAAATTCTTTAAGGTCTCCTTCCTTTACCCTCTTTACGTAGTCCTCTTCCGTTATTAGTTTATAAAACAAAGCGTTTTTAACTACATTCTTTATTTTAAGAATATATTAAAAAACTTTCTACATTATAAGCTCCTCGTCTTTTACGCGCGCGCTGCAGCGCCGTAAAACGACGACGACCTCCTAACTACCTCTGTTTACCTATCGCAACAGACCTAACAAGCCCGTCCCTCCTGCCCCCTCTTCCTCCCCCCCTAACCGCAACCGCCGATCGACCTATAAACGCGCCCGCCTCTTCCTAAGCGATAGCAACAGCGGTAGCGACGATAAGCTCGCCGGCTCTAGCCCTAAGCGTAATGCGGCTACTACTACTAATAACGACATTCTTAACGCTATCGTTGTTGCTAGCTCTAATAACGACGACGATAACTTTAACCTAATAACACCTCCCTTTAACCTCTTAAAGAAGATGGCCTAGCTAACCTTTCTTTATAAGGCGCTAATTACCTTAGACCTTTTAGCCTAACTGTTAGTCCTTTAAGGACATGGAAAGGCTGCCCTTACTATCCTTTAAGCCGCTGCTAATAAGCACGCAGCTAAAAAGCTTAACGGCCTTCTTTAAAGCCTTTTTTAAGGCCTCCTCCTTTTAACCCTCTTACTTATAGCGCTTACCTACGCTATAGCAGCGTAGGCGGCGCCTACTATAACGACTAAAAGGGGTACCCTTATTATAAAGAATAATAATAATAATAATAATAATAATAATAACGAAATTACTAATAATAATTCTAACTTACCCTTTTATTACCGCCTTGTTAAGACTACGCCGCTTATTTAGCGGCTAAAGATTACCCTTTACACTAGCTAAATAGCTAAAAGGCTAAGTAACTAAGCAATTATTACTATAGCTAACAAGGCGGCGAAAGCTGCTAGTTAGCCTAAGGCTAAAGCGCTTTATAACCTCCTTAGTAGGGATATAGTCGTCGTCTTTAAGCCTTGCTAAACCTCCTAGTTTACATATAACAATACTTAGGCTAAAGACTTAGGACTGCGGCCTGCTATTATAAGACTTAAGGCAGTAATCTACTAAGTCCTAGCCCTTACACTCTTCTCCCTAAACCTACCTAACTACATTTAATATAACGCGGCCATCCTTTACATTTACCCTATAACGGCGTAAGGCGTAGCTAAAGGCAGCCTTTGCCTTACGGTTACTAACTACTTAGTATATAAAGACCTTTAGGCTGGCCGCGTTATAATTAACCTAGTTAAGTACGCCGTCGTCCCCTTTAAGAAGAAGCCTAGCTTAACCCTATATAACAAATGCTAGGTATAGGGCTATACGGCTACTACTTACTAAAGGCTATGCTAATATACGCGCTATAGTAAGGACTACTATACTACTACGTATACTACTATAACTACTAAAAGGCGCTACCTTAACTGTACTAAAAACTATTACGTAGCCTTTTATAACTATAAGTTTTACCTTTAAGCGGCTTATAACCTAGTTAGTAAGGCCTTAGCTACCCTATATAAAACGGGTAGCCTTGCTACTAAGCAAAGCACTTTAAAGCCCCTCTTTAAGGCTATAACCGCTACTACTAAACCTAGTACTAGCGCTTACGCTTATACTACTATAAATAACGTAAATAGTATAAGTAGTACCCCTACTACTACACTTATCCTTACTAACTGCATAGCGGCGGATTTTATAATACTATACGCATAGTATTATAAAACATTAACTACACCCTCTTTATAGCAAAGGAAGCCCTAGTAATAGCTAAGGAGGACGGCGTTAACGTCCTCTTTATCTAAGAACTATAAACCTCTCTAGCTAATAACGTCCTTAGCTTAAGACGCTACGTACGCGTCTAGCCTAGCGCTAAACGGTCTGTAGCCTACGTGTTTTAACGTATCCTAGTAAGTAACTAGCGCTTTAAGAGCTTGTTAAACGCTATTTACCTTATCTTTACTAGTAGCCGTAACCTTTACGTCTTTAGCATTTATAACCTCCCTTAGGCAAACGCTTATATATCCCCCTTATTAACCCTTACCTCTTTACCTTATAACTTAAACTACGTTTTAATAGGCGATTTTAACCTTTACTACCTAGCGTAAGACACTTATAGGCGTACCTCCTTAGGCGTAAACGCGCTTATTAACGTTACGTTAGGCTAAAGGCTTACCCTCCTTACCTTACTATTTGTCTTAACCTAGTACTTATATAAAACTACTGCTAAGGCTACTTGCTAGCTAGCTTAGCCCTTTACACTTAACCTTACTTAGGCTACGCCGTTTACTAGTATAAAACACTTTTACGTTTATAGTAGCAGGTTTAACTACTAGCTATAAGGCTACTACCTCCTTTAAACCCGCCCTTTAGTAGCTTACTAAGGCTTTAGCTAAAGGAAAATAAACATAAAAGGTGCTGCTACCTTAGTAAAACGGGTCCTTTTACCCGTCTTACTAATACCTATTATAACAACTAATATTAACCGCTAAGCCGTAAACCTAGTCTAATAGCTTACTAGCATTACGCACGCTACTACCCCGCTAAAAGGCCTAGGACATAGCATATAAATGCTAGGCTAGGACAAAAGCTGTTAAACAGCGGCCTATAGCCGCCGCTACGCTAAACGAAGGGCCTAGGAATAGCCTGCTAACCCTAAGGTAGTAAAGGCGCTTTAGGCCGCCTAGAAACGCGCGCGTAAGGCAATCCGCTAGGCTAGGACGGCTTACTAGTAAGGACTCCTTTACGCCGCCTTAAAGGAAAACGCCTTAGTTTAGCGCCTTAAGAAATAAGCGCGCCTTCGTAACAATTAACCTATCCTCCTTTTATAACTCTTAGCGCTATAACGTAACGACGGAACGCTTACTACTATAGTGGCTAAAAAGGAGCAGCTCTTAGCTAATCGCTTCTTCTTATACCCGTAAGCCTAAGCCCTTCCGCCGCTCTTAGCGCTAGCAAACCTAATACTTATAGTTTAAACGGTTATACTAAACAAGGTAATAGCTACTATTATACGCACGTTACTATAGAAAGTAGTAAGACTAAACAAACTCTTTAAAGCGCTTCTTTAGGCTTGCCTTAAACCCGTCTTTTACAAGCTAGCCGCTTTAGCGACGGCTAGCTTTTAGGTAGGCTATTAGCCTGCCTGTTTTAAACACTCTTATACTATGGTTATTTTAAAGCTAGGCAAGTTAAGCGCTAAAAAGTAATAAGCGCGCGCATAGCGCCTAATTATATTACTTAGCGTTATTAGTAAAACGATTAAGTTTATACTTATATAACGCCTTACTAAAGCGGTAAAAGATAACTATATACTCCTTAACGGCTAAATAGGTAACCGCTATAACTAGTCTACTAGAATAGCGGCCTAACTAGTTACTAACATTACTAACGTAACATAAAAGGCTAGTAGTACCGCCTCCTTACTATAACTTAATATTTAAAGCGCCTTTAACTCCGTTTATTATAACTAGCTCGTTTAAACAATTTATAACCTAGGCTTCCTATAGTAGCTAGTAAATTAAACGGCTAACTACCTTTAAAGCTAAACGACTAAGCTAGTTATAAACGGAAACACCTGCCCCTTACGCTTAGTAATAGCTAGCGTTTTATAAGGCTCCTTACTCTTACCTATTATATTTATTCTTTATACTACTCCCCTTTTCTAGCGCTTAAAAAACGCTTATAGCGTTATAGCTATTAGCTATACTAATAACGCTAACCTGCTTATTACTAGCGTAACGACGGCACGCTGCTATAACCGCCTTTACCTTGCTTAAGACACTGTTTAGTAGTAAGCATACTAATAAGGCATCGTCTTCGCCCTAGCTAAGAGCAAGCTCCTTTACTTCTTTTATATAAACAAGCCCTTAAACTAACCCTTTAAGCTAGTAATAGGTGTGTTCCTATACCTAAAGTAAGTAGCTTAGTTCTTAAGCATTTAGTTTAATTAAAAGCTCCTCTTTACTAAACATAGAATACGTACTAAGCATAAGCTAGCTATATAGTCTTACGCCCTTACCTAACTAGCTAGGAAAACGTAGGGCATATCTCTTTTATAAGCTTATACAATTTATATTACTACGTTATATAGTATTATTATATATAGTATAAAGGTATTTTATAAACTTATACCTGTTAGCAGCAGCTTATAAGGCGTAGCGCTAGTACTTAAAACCCCTTATAACGCGCTTATACACACTGCCCTTAGCGCGTACTAAACTATACCTTTCTACCTTTTATTATTAAAAGCTAGCCTCCTCTTACTTAACCTATATATAAACGAAAGAGCTGCTACCTTCCTTTAATAGCCTAACTACTAAACCCGCTTCCGCCGTCTTTACTTATAGGTAACGGACGTAATTATAGTCTTACTATTAGCGCTATACCCTACCTTACCTTACGCCCTTATAATTATAGCTACCGCTATAGCCTAGTTACTTAAAACTGTAATAATAAAATAAAAGCTCCGTTAGGAAAAGACCGCCGCCTAGCATAAGGGCGGGCGCGGCCTGCTAGCTATAGCCTTCCTTTAGTAAACGGCTAAGGCGGTTTACTACAGCTACTACTACCTTACTAAGGTAAAAAGCTCCCTCCTTATTTAAGTTTATATAAGCTATATTAGCCTTACTAATTACCTCTTTTAAAGGAATAGATTAAAGTCTTTAACGTGCTAGTATAAATTAGCACTAAAGACAGCCTTACACGTAATCCTTACGTGCTTACGCGCACTAGCGCGGCCGCCGGTTTAGCTACGGACTAAAACGAAGCTTAGCGTAGCGCTTTATAACGGCGCCTTAGCCTAGCTAATTATCTAATAGCTACTATAAAGCGGATAAATCTTAGAATACGTACTAGCCGCTACTTTAAAGACAGAGCTACACGCGTTAATCTTAGGCTTT
>RQWE01000373.1:0-24246 GCA_004028395.1 Leptographium galeiforme
ACCTACCTAGCCTCTCTAGCTACCTTACCCTCCCTTTAACTAATAACGGCTAACTTACCCTCTCCTTTCTAACACACCCTAATAGGACCAAGGTCTAATTAGACCTCTCTAGCCGCTCTGCGGCAAGGGTCGCCCCCTCTAAGGCTACACACCACTAGCTACAAAGTGGCTAACACACCCTCTCCTACTTTTACCGCAGTTTCTCCCCTACGAGGGTTTTGCCTACACTTTAGACCCTGATCGCTAGCAACTAGCGGTACGACTAGGACGTAATAAACAACGTAGACGTACATAGGGAATAAATCTATCTATCTATCTGCCCTTAAGGGTAGTAAGGTAAGATAATAAAAGGAGGCAATGTTTAAAGAACTAAAGGGACTAATTATAAAAGAAGTCTTTAAATTTATAAACGTGCTAAAAGGTAGGAAGGCAATTATAAGCTACTAGGTACTATAACGTAAAAAAGGCTTAATAAACAAGAAGATTAAAAAGAAGGCTAGACTAGTTACTAAAGGCTTTTAATAAAGAAAGGGGATTAACTATAATAAGACCTACGCCTATACCTTTAAAGCTAACTCTTAAAGGCTAGCCGCTGCGTTAGTAGTTTACTAAGACCTTATAATACGCTAGTTTAATATAGTAGCGGCTTACCTTTACAGCCTCCTTAATAAGGATATATTTATGCGTTAAAGCGAACTATTTTATTAATTCTTTAAAAAGAGGCTATAACTAGCTTAAAAACTTAACTAAAGCTTTAATTAGGTTGTTTAGTTATAACGGGCCCTTTATAGCTTAAAGTAAGTAGGTTACTAGTAGTAATAAAAACTTTAAAAGAAGCTAAAGGTTATAAGCTTAAAGCTACTCCTTTTAAATCTAGCTACCTACTATAAAAGAGGAGTGTTAATCGTTACTTACATTAATAACGCCCTTTACATAAGGTTTAATTAAAGTCTTAATTCTTTTAAGAAGGATTTAAGCAAACTGCTTAAAGTTAAGATAACTTTTACACTATTATAGTTGCTAGGCGTTAAAATTAAAGTTAGCGCTAGTAAAAAGGGTAGCTAAATTACCCTCTTATAACTAACCTATCTCCTTAACCTTTTAAAGAGTAAAGGCATAGCAGACTACTACTTTGTTAATACTCCTATTATAAATTTAATTAAATCTAAGGAAAAAGGAGACCTTATAAAAATCTATTATTACTAGCACGTTAATAGCAAGCTAAACTATGCTAGCGTTATAACAAGGCCTAACTTAGCCTTCGCCGTTTATAAGCACTTAAAAGTAATAAAGAACCCGTAAGAAGCTTACGCTAAGTTAATAAAGCAGATTTTATAATACTTAAAGAAGAAGGAAGAGTACGCTATTACTTATATAAAGTAGCTAAACGTTAAAAAAGGGTATATTGCTATTAAAGGCTAGGTTAACGCCTCTTAAGCTAACAATAAGACTAACTAGTACTCCTCCTATAGATTTGTCTTTAAAATAGCTAGCGGTCCTATCTCTTAAACTGCTAAAAAGACCCTAACTGTTTATACGTTAACGTGTAAGGCAGAGTATAGCGCGGCCTACTTTATAATAACATAGGCGCGCTAGATTAAGCAATTCCTAGCTAAAATTAGCCTTTTAAGTAATATTACTTTAAAGGTTAATAACCAGTTTATAATTAGCCTTATAAAAAAACTTAAATTTAAGGGCAAAAGCAAGCAGTTTAACGTAAAGTAGTACTACTTTAAAGAGTGCGCTATAGTAAGACTAATTAAAGTTAAATACGTCCCTTTAAAAAGTTAAATCGTAAGTATCCTTATAAAGCCTATACTAAAGTTAACGTTTATTTAGCTACTCTTACGCCTTATAGGCTAAAAGGCATAAAAGTAAAGATTATAAAGCCTTATAAGCGTACTAAATTTTAATAATTATAGCAAGGCTAAAGAAGGCTTAATTTAAGGAGGAAAAAAGGGCTAGTAAGGAGGCAAGCTATAGTAACGTAGCAGGCCTAAGGGCCTTTAGTAATAGCTAGCAGCCTGCCTTTACTATTGCTAGCATCTTTAAAAGATAGTAATAGTATAAGGCTACTAGAAATAGCCCTAGTTATACATATTTAAGGGGAGTGTAAGACTTTAGAATAAAGCGCACTATAGCCTTTTTAGGCTAAGTTAGGGAGGCACGTAATAACGGCCTCTAATTAGCCAGAATAAGCAAAAGTGGAGAAAACCCTAGTAAAAAGTCTGCGCTATAGAATCCTGTTAATGTATTAAATTCCGTACTAATATATCGCGATATTACTTACTAAATTAACTGCTTCTATTACCGTGCTTAAATCCCTTGCTAGATACTAGGTTGTAATAACTTATAGTAAGGACTAAAGAAAGACTAGCCTACCCCTTATAAGTAGCTATTATAGTAAGTAAAACAAAAAGAAGTATATAAAAGGGACTAAAATTACTACAAAAAGATTGTTTTAAGAAAGAACTACTATAACTAAAATATAAAAACGTATAAAAACACTTTAAAAAATAGTAAAGATCCTTAGTCTTATATTAATAACTAGCTTATAAAAGACCTTTTATTTAATTTAATTTAACTTGCTAAAGTACTAAGAAAATTCAAAGGACTTTTATATAAGGTAAAAATAAAGGTAAGTATAATAAAATATATAAAACGCCTTATTAAAAGCTTTTAAAAGACGCCTTTTTAAAATTTTTACGCTATTAGTAAGCTTAACGTAAACAAGCTAAAAAACACCTTATTTAAAGACTTTAATAACATTATTAAAAACTTCTTTAAGTAAAAGGCATTACGCCTTAACTATAGACTATAGTAACGTAAATTTAAATAATAATAACTTTAATTAGCCCGTTTTAAAAACCTAAACTAAAACAACTTAACCCGTTACTATAACTTATAGTTTACTACTTACACTTGTTTTAACTAACTAAAAAGTTATAACTACGCTACCTACTATAGCACTAGCAGATTTAAATAACACAGGTCTTAACGCGCTTACTAAGAAATTTAAAGAGATAAGCATTAATTAAACTAAACTAATTAAAGCAGTTATTACTATTTAAAACTAATTAAGAATATTATAACTATAAACTAGTTAGCCTTTTTTAAAATCCTTACTTTAACTAGCAAGCTAAACAGCACCTTTAGTATAGCGTATAAAATAAATATACTAACGTTAACTACTAAGGAGGAGGATAGTAAGAATACTAGCCCTAAAGGTATAACTAAGGAGAAGGATATAATAGCTATATTAAAAGATATTAAGGCTCTAAGGCAAGTACTATAAAATTTAAAATTTATTAAAATTTACTTTTATTATAATAACTTAAAGCACTAAATATATAACGATAATTAGGTTTAATAAGATAAAAGCTACTTAATTTTATTTTACGTTCTTAAAAAGCGTAAGCTATTTATTAGTATTAAAGACCTTATACATAGTACAAATGTACTAAAAGCCTTATTTTACTATTTTAAAAAGATAAAGCGTATTTAAAACGTAGTCTAGTCCTTACTTACTTAGTACTTAGACTAGGAAAGAGTAAAAGGAATAGTAAGAGTAATAGCGTAAGGTATTAAAGTAAACGTTAGGACGCTTTACCTCTTTACTATAAGGAACTAAAACAGCTTAATTATCCTTTAATTAGTTACCTTAGCGCTTATAGCAAAAGTTAATACTATTAAGCTTATAAAATATAATTAAACTTTATATAATATTAACTCTTTTACCTTACTATTATACTATTAGCCTAGCCTGCGTAGCATTATAAAATATATCTTAACACTGTTTAAAATAACGGTAAAAACTAACCTTACTATAAGTAAAAGAGTACGCTTTAAAAACGTAAAAGCTAGTAATAATAATAAAGTTTTTATAAACATACTATAAACTTATATAAAGCTACTCTTAACGCTACTTAAAACTTTAAGTTTATAAGACTAAAGCCTAATTAGATTTTATATATACTACGCTAAATACTAAAAGTAATATAACTAATAGGAGAAAGCGAAAGAAAAGCTGCTAAAAAGGCTAAGGCTAGTAACTAGACTAGTATCTTGTCGTTTAGCGCTTTAATTAGGTAGAGTCTGTAATTTTTTAAATTAGTGTTGTTAGCTAAAGGAGTCTAATTAGTTGTTACCCCCTTAGACGGTCTTGTTTATACAGGGTTAGGAAATTAATTTATTAACTTAGTTTTAACCTTAAATTTAATTAATTAAATTAATTGTACTAAAATTAAAAATAATTTTTAAAAAGCAAATTAATACTAAATTAATACAATTAATACAATTAATTAATTTTTTATATATTATAACGCTAAGCCTATAAGCGTATATTTAGTCCTTATAAGGCTAGCCTTAGACTATATAATATAGCGCGCTTTACCTTAAAAGGCTAGCCTTTTAGTTAATAAACTTTTATTATTAATTTTAGCTAAAAAGTAAAAAAAAATGTAAAATATAATTAATTTTTTTAATTAATTTAGTATTAATTAATTTAATTTTAAGGCAAATTTAATTTTTTTTAATTTAGTTTAATAGCAAATTAATACTAAAAATTAATTTAAATTTAAATTAATACTAAAATTAACGAATTAATTTCCTAACCTTGCGTCTATATAAAGGCAACGCTGTAAATAGCGTTATACTCCTTTAGCTAGATTATAAAGTTAGGATTTATAACCGGTCGAGCCTGCGGCGGCTACGGCGGCGCGGTATAGTAAAGGGACTCGTTAAAGGTAACGTAACTGCTTACGATAACCTTATTAAGTAAAGAGACCTAAATATAAAATTAGGTAGTTAATTAGTAGCTAACAAGGTAGCTAATGTGTGCGTAAGGCTTAGTCTTAAGGTCTCTCTTATATGTATTAGTAAGCGCCCTCGTTATTAAAAGGTAGGCCTTATAGCCGTAGGCGTTTAAATGTCCGATTAACGGCTTAATTTAATTAAGGTCTATGTTATAAAACTAGGGATTATAGTCCTTTAGCCATTAGTACAGCTGTTAGTATAGTAATCCCGTCGTTACCGTAGCAGTCCTATTATAAATATAAACAGTAGCTATAGCAGCCTTATCCTAAAGGTCTAGCGGCAGGCTGCTATAAATTAGTATGGTATAAGGTTTTATACTAACTAGCCTGCCTACCCTTTTAGCCTATTCGTTTTTTAAGGAAGTATAAGGATTAGTAAGTTTAGTTTTAATCCCTTTAATTATAAAGGCGGCCTTTATAAGGTTATTTACTAGGAAAATACAGTCTTAATTACTATAAATAACGCTAATTTTACAGTTAAATCGCCATTTTGTTTAGTTAGCTATATTAAGCATAAAATCGAGTACGCTAGCTTAATCCTTAGATTTAAAGGTCTTTACTTAAATGTTACTAGTATTTAGGCATTTAGAGATAGCTAGCATAGTATAGCTGTCTAGGCTAGGGTTAAAAAAGAAGAAGTTAATAAAAAGTTTAGTAAACGGCGCCTTGTTTATAGGGACAATCGTAGCCTTACTATTAACTTGCGTTACCTTAGCAAGTACGCAAGCTTTACATTTAATCGTCGTTAGTCTGCGTAAAGGGGTTAAACCATGCTAGCTATCTTTAAATGCCTAAATACTAGTAACATTTAAGTAAAGACCTTTAAATCTAAGGATTAAGCTAGCGTGCTTAATCTTATGCTTAATATAGCTAACTAGACAAAACGGCGATTTAACTACGAAATTAGCGTTATTTATAGTAATCTATAACGCCTGCCCTCTAAAAGGAGGCACTAATACGGGCGGCGCGCAGGGCGCGCGCAAGGAGTGCGCTAAATGCGCGCAATAGGCCGCTAGCGCAAGTGCTAGGGCGCATGTACAAGACTGCAGGATAAGGTCACGTAACAGGTTACGTAACCCTGCACAGACTACTTAGTACAGACAAATAGAACGCACAGGCCAGGCGCACGGACCACCTAAAAAAGGGGCTACGCCCCTCTTACGGTAGGCCTGCGCCCTGCCTACGCCCTTAATATATATAGCCTCTTATACCCTTATAAGAGTAAGGAGGTAAGAGTTAGCTATTAAATCTAACTCCTTTCTCCTTTTAATAGAAGATACCTCCTCCTTTGCTTAATTTACCTAGTCTTACTAAGTATACTTATAACAATTCTTAACTTTTCTTTTAATTAACTACTTAAGTTAAGAAAAGAGGAAGTATAATAGTTAATACTAGGGCTACGTTAGTTACTATAGGCAACGCGTAGTAGGAGAGCGCTACGATTGTAGCGATTATAAAGGCCTTAAAGAGTAGCTAGCTAATTAATACGCTGCTATAAAAGGTTTTTATAAACGTAAGGAAACCTTTAAAAACCTTAAAAGGCATTGCTATAAGCGGCTATATAACGGCTTTAGTAATAACTAGCGTTACGCTACTAAACGCGTAAGCTATTACCTTAATAATTATAAAACTAATTATTAAAAACGTAAGACTATATAAGTAAGCGTAATTAAAGGAGTAAATTATAAAGCTTTAAAAATAACTTTTAGTAGTTATAAGTAAGGCTACTAGTAAGTAACGCTAAAAGGACTTAAATAATAAGCTTAGTAAAGGCTTAAATATTATTTTAAAGAGCGGTATTAACCCGCTGTTTAAATCGTTAGCTAGATTTTAAAAGCGCTTTACCTAGCTTTAAGCTAAAAGGCGCTACTTTAGCCTAGCGCCTTATAAGTTTTAAAAGACTAGCTACTAAATTAATTATATACTAAAATATATAAAGTAGTTATATTAAATTATATAAAAAACCTACTTACGTAGTATAACTAAGGTAAAAGTAGCTAGAGTTTAAGACAATTAAAAAGGCTTTAAAAAGTAAACGTTATTACTTATTACTAACCTTTATAACCTGCCCTTTATTAATTTAAACTAAATTAAGGTAGCAGTTTAGTAAGCAGACTAAAGCCTATAAGAGTTTAATAATTACCTAGCCTTACTTAAAAACTAATTAAAGATTAAGCTTAAGAGTAAGTAGGCGTAGCTACTATTTTTTAAGCTGCGGCTAAAGATTAAATTAAACCTTTTAAGGCTAGAGAAAATCCTAGTAATAAGGGCTAAATTAGTAGCTAAAGTAATAACCTTTTAAAGCTTACGCTAATTAAACTTTACGCGTAGTAACCGTATAAGGAACCCGTGCGTAAAAAGGGCGTAAAACTCTTATAAAAACTCTAATAACTTAAATAACCGCTAAGAAGTAAGTAAAGGCCGTAGCTATTAAGGCCGCGGTAAAAGCAGAGGTAGCAGCAAAGGTAAACGCTAGCGTAATACGTTTATAGCCTTAAAGACAGGCTAAAAGAACCTGTTTAACGCTAACGGCAATTGTATAAAATACTATATATATAGTAGCAATTTATACCTAGCTAATAAGTGCCTTAAAAAGGACAGGACTTTTATAGTAGTAAGATTAGTAAAGACGTAGCTAAAAAAGCTAAAAAACTAAAGGGCCTTAGGACTAATTAGGTTACTTAAGAGCTGCCTAAAGACATCTTAATTAGTAACCCTTTTATAGTTAAAGCCCTTCTCCTTAAAAGGGAGGACCTTTAGTAGTAGTAGTATAAGATATGTATACCGCGCTAAATACTATTAATAATAACCTAGCAAAAGCAGCGGCCTAAAACCTGTAAAGGTAAGGGTTTTAGGTTTAAAAGCGTATAACGGGAGTATAGCCTGCGTAAAGGGCGTATAAAAAGTGCTTTTACGCCTTTAAAACTTATAAAGTAACACCTATAAAATTGTGTAGATTTATATAAGGGTAGTAAAGCCTGTAAGCTACTAAGGCCTAGTAGTACTATTATTAATATTAATAATTAAGAAAGAAAGGGTTTATATAAACCTTATAAACCGTTACTAGTAGTTTAAGGTGTAGTTCGCTTAAACTAAGCTAGTCTTAAGGGAACTATTCCTTTTAATAGCATAAAGAGAGTACGTAAAGGTTTATATAATTATAATAAGAGACCTAAGCATAAGCCTTTTAAAGGAGGGCGTAAGCGCGCTACCTATACACCTTTTACGTAAATACTATAAGGTGCTAAATAGGTTAAATATAAAAATCTTACCGCTATATTAAGTAACAGATTACGCTATTAACCTCCTTACTAACAGTTAACCGCTATATAAGACTATTTACCCCTTATTTTAATAAGAATTAATAAAACTTTATAAGTATTTAAAGGAAAACCTAGCCGCCGGCCGGATTTGCCTGTTTAAAAGCCTTATAAGGGCCCCTATTATCTTTATCCTAAAGAAGGACAGCAGCCTTTGCCTTTACGTTAGCTACTATAGCCTAAATAAGATTATAGTTAAAAACCGCTACCTATTACCTTTAATTATAAAGATTATAAACAAAGTAGCTAGGATATAAGTAGTATTAAAAATTAATATTAAAAAGGCGTACTACTGCTTATAAATTAAGGAGGGCGACGAGTAAAAAACAGCGTTTTAAACTAAGTATAGTTATTATAAATACCTTGTCTTACCCTTTAGCTTAACTAACGCGCTAGCCGCCTTTTAGCACTATATTAGCTAAGCGCTATATAGCCTTATTAACGTAATTTATATTGTTTACTTAAACAATATCTTAGTCTTTTTATAAATAAAGGAGGAGCATACTAAGTACTTAAACTAAATCTTTAAGCGCTTATAAAAGGCCTAGCTGTTTATTAATCTTAATAAGTACTCTTTTTACTAAGAAAAGGTTAAATTTTTAAGCTTTATTATAGGCTATAAGAAGTGCGTAATAAACTTATAAAGGGTGCGTACTATTACTAAATAAAAGGAGCTTAAGACGTTTTAAAAGATTTAAGTTTTCTTAGGCTTTTATAATTTTTACCGCTATTTTATTAAAGGATATTTAAACATTGCTATACCCTTAACAAGCTTGCTATAAAGTAGTAAAAACGGTAAAAAGCTAGGAAGAGTTAAATTTAACGCTTAAAAGAAAGTAGCGTTTTAAACGTTATAAAAGGCCTTTATAAAGGCTTTACTCCTTTACTACTTTAACTTAGAAAAGCTTATTTAGCTTAAAACTAACGCCTTTAAAGTAGTAATTAACGGTACAATCTCTTAGCTTAATAAGTAAGGGATTTAGCACTTAATTACCTTTTAGTTTTATAAGTTATAAGGCCTTAAACTAAATTATAGTATACTTAATTAAAAGTTATTAGCAATTATAAAATCGTTTAAGCAGTAGTAGTAATACTTAGACAGTAGTAAGGAGACGGTTAAGGTCTTATTAAACTATAATAACCTATAAACCTTTATAATTTAGCTGCGTTATAATAAAAGGAGGGCTTGCTAGGTAATACTCCTATCCCTATTTAACTTCGTTATTAAGTACTAGCTAAGAGTAATAAACCTTGCTAATGCGCCGTTATAACGGCCTAATTATTTTAATAACCTAAGGACTACTAAAGTTATAGCCCTTAGCCCTACGGAGGTTAAAAGTAAGGAGTAAGCGCACCGTACTACTCTTATATAAGGCGTATAAGCAATATACGTACTTGCTAAAGAGACTAGTAGGAGTAAAGGGCTAGCGTATAGCGTAGCCCTTACGTAAGACGCGTAAAAGCCGCGTATAAACGAGGAACTAACTACTTCTTTTAAGATAAGGAAGGCCTTAAGTCTTAGGCAGCTAGCTACTGCCGCGCTAGAGAGCGTACCGCCTATATAAGCGAAGCGTAGTAAACTAAAGCTTTTAAAAGGTTATAAGAAGTTATAGGAAGAGACTATAACGTAGTAAGAGTTTATAAATATTACTACTATAGCGCTAATTAAGGGTTTAACGCCTCTTATAAGGCTAGATAAGAACTTGTTATACTTTAGGCTACTTTAGTAATTAGCTATAATTGCTACCCTTTATTTATACCTTAAGGAAGGTGCCCTTAATATAATTTAAAAGGCTATAGCTATAGCTTAAAAAGTAAACGTAAAGGTGTAAGTTATTAAAGAGCGTACCTTTTATATAATAAGCGTAAAGGGCGTAATAAGACTATAGTTTATTACTTTAAACGGCTTACTGCTATAAGATAGGCGCCTATATATAGGTAACGCCCTAGTCTTACATTAAGAGCTATTATAGCTTTACTATAACAACGTAACCTTTAAGCACTTTGTAGTAAACAGGACTTTAAGCTTACTACGCCGCTACTTTTATTAAGAAGGTATAAAGAAGGACGTAAAGACGTATATAACCTTTTACTTAGTTTATTAAGGCTAGGTAATTAAGAGGTATAAACCGTATAAGCAGCTAAACCTACTACCCTTTTTATAAGCACTATAAGAGTAAATCTTTATAAACTTTATTACTAGCTTACTATAAGCTAAGACGCTTTTAAAAGAAAAGGTAAATATTATTTTAGTTATTATTAACCGCTTTATAAAGATAAGCCTCTTCTTTATAATAATAATATTAATAATAGCTAAAGACCTTGCTTACGTTATATACTAAAACGTAAAGCTTGTTTATAGCGTTACGGTAAAAGGCGCAGTCTTTAACTAAGGGAGCGTATTTACTAGTAACTTTTAAACGGAATACTACTACTAAATATAATTTAAAGGCAGCTATTAACCGCCTTTTATCCTTAAACAGACGGTTAAACTAAAAGGTTTAATTAAACCTTAAAGCAATACCTTTACTACTTTATAATAAAGGAGTAAACAAATTAGCCCGCTCTTTTATTAACTGCTTAATTTACATATAATAATGTGCTAAACGTAACAATAAAGCTAAGCCCCTTTAAATCCTTATATAGCTAAAAGCTAAACCTTTAAGTATACTTTAAGGTTAAAGCAACCGTAGGGAGGGAGTAGGACGGCCGTAATAACGGCGCCTCTTAATATAACACAGTTTTAGCAGTATAAAACCGCTTAAAAAAGCTATAAGCGTTAAGGGCTAGATTAGCCGTTAATTAAAAGAAGGCTATAAAGCGTTAAAAGCGCTACTATAATAATAACTACTAACTAATAACCTCTATAGTTAGAAACCTAGTAAGCCTCTTTATAAAAAACCTTTGCCTAAAGAATAAAAAGCTTGCGCTATAGCGTATAAGACCCTTTAAAATCCTAAGGACTGTAAGCAGTTAGGCGTACTAACTAGCACTGCTTAATTAGTATAGCTATATATATAATATATTCTTTATCTCCTTACTAAAGCTGTAATAAAGCAAAAAGGGCGTAAGGTAAGCGTAAATAACGATGCTAGCCTTAAAAGACCTAGACAAAGAATAGGAAATTAAGGTAGTACTAAATTAAAGGCGTAAAAGCAGCTAAACAGAATACCTAGTACGCTAAAAAGGTTAGCTAACTAAATATAATTAGTAAGTAGTAAAAAAGGATATATAAAACGCGCGTATAGTTATTACGTAATATAAGAGTAGTAAGCGCGTAAAGTATATAAATAAAGACTCTCTTTAGCCGCCTTAAAAGAAAAAGGGTTAGCTATATAAAATAACTAATTAAAGATAGTGTAAAGTACTACTATTACCTCCCTTTTTAACGTAGCCTTACTAAAGGCTACTAGCCCTTGCGCTACTATATTTAAAAAGGTTACTTAGGCCGCTATAATTATAGCGTGCTTATTATTACTAGGTAATAGCTGTAGTAGCTACGTCCGCCGCTAAGTAATAACCTTATAGGTTATTAGCAGCTAGTACGTTACTTATAGTAATAACGGGTATTAATAGGCTAATAAGGCTTACTAAACCTTTAGCTACTATACTGCCTCCTTCTTTACCGCCTTATTTACCTCCTTTAGGTATAACTTCTTTTTAACCTATAAGAAGGTTGCTATAAAGTTGCTTATACTACGCGTAAAAGACGCGTAAACCTTTAGTAAGAACCGGTCTAGCTCTTAGGTTATAACCCTTAAGGTATTAATAAAGTTGCTAAGGTTACCTGTTATTAGTAAGTATACCTATAGCGGCGTTAGTATTACTACTACTAGGGCTAAAAGGGTTATTGCCTACTATTTTATAAAGGTGCTAAAAAGCCTTATAAACGTTATAAAGCAACGTCCTAACCACGCTACACGTATAAATTTAGGCTGCGTTAGCTGGTAACTTTAGTAGAAAGTCTTATAAAAACTAGGCTAAGTACCTAGCGTAAGTGTTAGCCTTAAAGGCAGGGTACTTAGCCCTTAAGGGGGCTGCTATAAACAATGTTAGTAAAGTAGCTAAAGCGTCCTCCTTAACTAAGACGTTGTCCTTTATAAGTAAAGCCGCTGCTATAAGCAGAGCCGCTGCTATAGGTAAAGCTACTACTATAAGCTTTATAATAAGTAAGATAACCGCTGTAAAAGCTGCTATAACAGGCATAAATACTACCTTAAGCATAGCTGCTACTAGCGTAAGCGCTACCTTAGGCGTAAGCGCTACCTTAGGCGTAGGCGTCCCTTTAAGCGTAGGCGTCCCCTTAAGCGTAAGCGTTAACACGTTACTAGTAGCGGCGCTCTTAGCTGTAATATAGGCTTAAACATAGGCTAACTAGTAAGACGGCGTAAGCGCTACTACTACAGCTTTATAGCGCGCGTAAGACCGGCGTATAGGCAGTATAACTAACGTAAAGGGCTTAAAAGCCTTAAACTCTTTATAATAAAAGGGTAAAGGACGGTAACGAAAAGTTATAATAAGCGCTATAAGCGCTACTATAAACGTTACTATAGCTACCGTAGCGAGTAGTAAAACTGCTGTTTTACTAAGCAACCGAGCTATAGCACTTTTAGCCTTAAAAGCTAATAAAAAGGGCGTAAATAGCGCTAGTATAATAGCTATAATAGTAGTAAGGTAAGGAGCGTTAATAGTAGTAAATTTTACTATAGTAAGACTACTAAAGTTATTATTATTAAAGGGAGGTATAACTATTAATTATAACTATAATTATAAAGAGTTTACTTTATAGTAGTAACTATAGCCTATAAGTAGGCTTAGTTTATACTTACCTTTAACTAAAGGCCGTTTAATAGCGCCTTAAAGGCTAACAAAAAAGGCTATAGCTATATTACTAAATATAGCCTAATAATAACAAAGTCTAGCCTAAGGGTACTAAGCGTAAAGAGGGAGTAATTATAACGCCTACCCTTTAAAAGGAGGTACTAATATAAGCAGCGCGTAAGGCGCGCGTAAAGAGTACGCTAAATACGCGTAATAGGCCGCTAGCGTAAGTGCTAAAGCGCATATATAAGACTGTAGGATAAGGTTATATAACAGGTTACGTAACCTTATACAAACCACTTAGTACGGACAAATAAAACGCACAGGCCAGGCGCACAGACCACCTAAAAAAGGGGCTACGCCCCTCTTACGGTAAGCCTGCGCCCTGCCTACGCCCTCGATATATACGGCCTTCCGCACCCTTGTAAGGGTAGGGAGGTAAGAGTTAGCCATTAAATCTAACTCCCTTCTCCCCTTAATATTAAGATACCTCCTCCTTTGCTTAATTTACCTGGTCTTACTAAGTATACCTATAATATAATCTTTTTAAGGCTTACTATAAGACCTTTTTTATAAATAATGCTTTTATTAGCTATAATCCTTATAAATAACCTACTAGTATAAAAATATATATATATAATCTTTACTTAAAAATAAGTTACTCCTGTTTATTACCTCCCTTCCCTTATACTATAGCAGCTTCTAGCTAGTGTTCCTAACCTTATAAGCTCTTTAATGTCTAGCTATATTACCCTTTTTAGAAAACTTTCTACATTATAAGCTCCTTGTCTTTTACGCGCGCGCTACAGCGCTACAAAACGACGACGACCTTCTAACTACCTCTGTTTACCTATTGTAACAGACTTAACAAGCCCGTCCCTTCTGCCCCCTCTTCCTCCCCCCCTAACCGTAACCGCCGATCGACTTATAAACGCGCCCGCCTCTTCCTAAGCAGCGATAGTAATAGCGATAGTAACAACGAGCTCGCTAGCTTTAGCCTTAAGCGTAACGCGGCTACTACTACTAATAATAACATCCTTAACGCTATTATTATTACTAGCTTTAACAATAATAACGATAATAACTTTAACCTAATAACTCCCTCTCCTAACCTTTTAAAGAAGACGGCCTAGCTAACCTTCCTTTATAAGGCGTTAATTACTTTAAACCTTTTAGCCTAACTGTTAGTTCTCTAAGGATATAAAGAGGCTGCTCTTACTATCCTTTAGGCCGCTTCTAATAAGCACGCGGCTAAAAAGCTTAATAGCCTCTTTTAAAGCCTTTTTTAAAGCCTTCTCCTTTTAACCCTTTTACTTATAGCGCCTACTTACGCTATAGCGGCGTAGGCAGCGCTTACTATAACGACTAAAAGGGGTACCCTTATTATAAAGAATAATAATAACGATAATAATAATAACGAAATTACTAATAATAATTCTAACCTACCCCTTTATTACTACTTTGTTAAGACTACGCTGCTTATTTAGTAGCTAAAGATTACTCTTTATACTAGCTAGGTAGCTAAAAGGCTAAGTAACTAAGTAATTATTACTATAGCTAATAAGGCGGCAAAAGCCGCCGGTTAGCCTAAGGCTAAGGCGCTTTATAACCTCCTTAGTAAGGATGTGGTTATTGTCTTTAAGCCTTACTAAACCCGCTAGTTTATACGTAACGATACTTAGGCTAATAACCTAAGACTATAGCCTGCTATTATAAGACCTAAGGTAGTAATTTACTAAGTCTTAGCCCTTACGCTCTTCTTTTTAAACTTGCCTAACCGTATTTAATATAACGCGGCTATCCTTTACATTTACCTTATAGCGGCGTAAGGCGTAGCTAAAGGCAGCCTTTGCCTTACGGTTACTAACTACTTAGCGTATAAGGACCTTTAAGCTAGCCGCGTTATTATTAACCTAGTTAAGTACGCTGTTATCCCTTTTAAGGAGAAGCCTAGCCTAACCCTATGTAATAAGTGCTAAGGGTAGGGCTATACAGCTACTACCTGCTAAAGGCTACGCTAATACGCGCGCTATAGTAAGGACTATAGCACTACTACGTGTACTACTATAGCTACTAAAAGGCGCTACCTTAACTATACTAAAAACTACTATACAGCCTTTTATAGCTATAAGTTTTACCTTTAGGCAGCTTATAACCTAGTTAGTAAAACCCTAGCTACCTTACGTAAAACGGGCAGCCTTACTACTAAGTAAGGCACTTTAAAGCCCTCCTTTATAGCTATAACCGCTACTACTAAACCTAGTACTAGCGCTAACGCTTATACTACTATAAATAATATAAACAGTATAAGTAATACCCTTACTATTATACCTACCCTTACTAACTATATAGTAGTAAATTTTATAATGCTATACGTATAGTATTATAAAATATTAACTATACCCTCTTTATAGTAAAGGAAGCTTTAGTAATAGCTAAGGAGAACGGCGTTAACGTCCTCTTTATTTAAAAACTATAAACCTTTTTAGCTAATAACGTCTTTAGCTTAAGACGCTACGTACGCGTTTAGCCTAGCGCTAAACGGTTTATAGCCTATGTGTTTTAACGTATCCTAGTAAGTAACTAGCGCTTTAAAAGCTTACTAAACGCTATTTACCTTATCTTTACTAGTAGCTATAACCTTTATGTCTTTAGTATTTATAACCCTTTTTAAGTAAACGCTTATATATCCTCCTTATTAACCCTTACCCCCTTACTTTATAACTTAAACTATGTCTTAATAAGCGATTTAAACCTTTACTACCTAGCGTAAAATACTTATAAGCGTACCTCTTTAAGCGTAAACGCGCTTATTAACGTTACGTTAAGCTAAGGGCTTACCCTCCTTACCTTACTATTTGTTTTAACCTAGTACTTATATAAAGCTACTACTAAGGCTACCCGCTAGCTAGCTTAGCTTTTTATACTTAACCTTACTTAGGCTACGCCGTTTACTAGCGTAAAACACTTTTACGTTTATAGCGGCAGGTTTAACTACTAGCTATAAAGCTGTCGCCTTCTTTAAACCTGCCCCTTAGCAGCCTACTAAGGCTTTAGCTAAGGAAAAATAAATGTAAAAGGCGCCGCTACCTTATTAAAACAGGTCCTTTTACCCGTCTTACTAATACTTACTATAGTAACTAACATTAACCGCTAAGCTATAAACCTAGTTTAACAGCTTACTAGTATTATACACACTACTACCCCGCTAAAAGGTCTAAAACATAGTACGCAAATGCTAGGCTAGGACAAAAGCTGCTAAACAGCGGCCTACGGCCGCCGCTATACTAAACAAAGGGCCTAAGAATAGCCCGCTAACCCTAAGGTAGTAAAGGCGCTTTAGGCCGCCTAAAAATACGCGTGTAAAGCGATTTGCTAGGCTAGAACAGCCTACTAGTAAGGACTCCTTTATACTGCCTTAAAGGAAAACGCCTTAGTCTAGCGCCTTAAGAAATAAGCGCGCCTTTATAGCAATTAACCCGTCCTTCTTTTATAACTCCTAGTGCTATAACGTAATAACGGAACGCTTACTACTTTAGCAGCTAAAAAGGAGTAGCTCCTAGCTAACTACTTCTTCCTATACTTATAAGCTTAAGCCCTTTTACCGCTCTTAGCGCTAGTAAACCTAATATTTATAGTTTAGACGGTTATACTAAACAAGGTAATAGCTGCTATTATACGCACGTTATTACAGAAAGCGGTAAGACTAGACAAACTCTTTAAAGCGCTACTTTAGGCCTGCCTTAAACCTGTTTCTTATAAGCTAGCCGCCTTAGTAATAGCTAGCTTTTAAGTAGGCTACTAGCCTACTTACTTTAAACACTTTTATACTATAGTTATCTTAAAGCTAGGCAAGTTAAGCGCTAAGAAGTAATAAGCGCGTGTATAGCGCCTAATTGCCTTACTTAGCGTTATTAGTAAAACAATTAAGTTTATACTTATATAACGCCTTACTAAAGTAGTAAAAGATAACTACGTGCTTTTTAATAGCTAAATAGGTAACTGCTATAACCGGTTTACTAAAATAGCGGCCTAACTAGTTATAAACATTACTAACGTAGTATAAAAGGCTAGTAACACCGCCTTCTTACTATAACTTAACATTTAAAGCGCTTTTAACTCTGTTTACTATAACTAGCTTGTTTAAACAATTTATAACCTAGGCTTTTTATAGTAGCTAGTAAATTAAATAGCTAACTACCTTTAAAGTTAAACGACTAAGCTAGTTATAAATAAAAACACCTGCCCCTTACGCTTAGTAATAGCTAGCGTCTTATAAGGCTTTTTACTCTTACTTATTATGTTTATTCTTTATACTACCCCCCTTTTTTAGCGCTTAAAAAACGCTTATAACGTTATAGCTATTAGCTACGCTAATAATACTAACCTGCTTACTACTAGCGTAATAATAGCACTTTACTATAACTGCCTTTACCTTGCTTAAGACACTGTCTAGTAGTAAGTATACTAATAAGGTATTATTTTTACCCTAGCTAAAAGTAAGCTCCTTTACTTCTTTTATATAAATAAGCCCTTAAACTAACCCCTTAAGCTAGTAATAGGCGTGCTCTTATACTTAAAACAAGTAGCCTAGTTCTTAAGCATTTAGCTTAATTAAAAGCTCTTTTTTACTAAACATAAAATACGTACTAAGTATAAGCTAGCCGCGTAGTCTTACGCCCTTACCTAACTAGCTAGGAAAACGTAAGGCGTATCTCTTTTATAAGCTTATATAATTTATATTACTACGCTACGTAACATTACTACGTATAGCGTAAAGGTATTTTATAAACTTATACCCGTTAGTAGCAGCTTATAAAGCGTAGTACTAGCACTTAAAACCTCTTATAACGCGCTTATACGCACCGTTCTTAGCGCGTACTAAACTATACCTCTTTACCTTTTATTATTAAAAGCTAGCCTCCTTTTACTTAACTTATATATAAACGAAAGAGCTACTACCTTCCTTTAATAGCCTAACTACTAAACCTGCTCTTACTGCCTTTACTTATAGGTAATAAACATAATTATAGTCTTACCGTTAGCGCTATACCTTACCTTACCCTACGCCCTTATAATCGCAGCTACTATAGTAGCCTAGTTACTTAAAATAGTAATAATAGAATAAAAGCTTTATTAAAAAAAAACTGCTACCTAGCATAAGGGCAGGCGCGGCCTACTAGCTATAGCTTCCCTTTAGTAAACTGCTAAGGCAGTTTACTATAGCTACTACTACCTTACTAAGGCAAAAAGCTCTCTCCTTATTTAGGTTTACACAAGCTATATTAGCCTTACTAATTACCTCTTTTAAAGGAATAGATTAAAGTCTTTAACGTGCTAGTATAAATTTATACTAAAGACAGCCCTACATATAATCTTTATATACTTACGCGCACTAGCGCGGCCGCTAGCCTAGCTGTAAACTAAAATAAAGCTTAGCGTAGCGCTTTATAACGGCGCCTTAGCCTAACCAATTATTTAATAGCTACTACAAAGCAAATAAATCTTAAAATACGTACTAGCCGCTACTCTAAAGACAGAGCTGCGCGCGCTAATCTTAGGCTTTACCCCTCCTCCCTCCCCCTCGCCTCCTCCTAGCCTAGACTAACGCCTAGCCAGGCTACCCTCCCCCTTATAACTAGTAAGGTTACCCTCTCCTCCCCCTCCTTACCCTTATAACTACTAGCACGGTTACCTTCCCTCCCTCTTACTACTAACTATAAGGGTAGCTACCTTGCGGCCGTACACCTACTTAGCCTCTTTAGCTACCTTACCCTCCCCTTAACTAACAACGGCCGACTTACCCTCTCCTTTACACACCCTAACAGGACTAAGGCCTAATTAGAAATCTTTAGCCGCTTTACGGCAAGGGTCGCCTCCTTTAAGGCTACACACTACTAGCTATAAAGTGGCTAACACACCCTCTCTTACTTTTACCGCAGTTTCTCCCTTACGAGGGTTTTGCCTACACTTTAGACCCTGATTGCTAGTAACTGGCGGTACGACTAGGACGTATAATAAATAACGTAGACGTATATAGGGAATAAATCTATCTATTTATCCCCTTATACTACCCCTTAAATGCTACTAACTTTAGTAGTTCCTTTTTAAATTTTTATATAAGGTAACGCTATACTTAGGGTTAGAAAATTAGTACCTTAGTATTAGTATTTAGTAAATACTAATTTAGTATTTTAGTATTAGTACTAAGTAGTACTAATACTAAGTAGTACTAAATTAGTACTTTAGTACTAGTACTAATTTAGTATTTAGTAGTACTAAAGTACTAATTTAAAAAATAGTAGTAAGCGTATTAATTAGTAATAGAATTATATATTTAATAGTTTTTATATTATATACTAAAGGTAGGATTTCTCCTTCTTTATACTATATTAAATTATATATTTATTAAGTATTTATTATGTAGTTATTACTAAAAAGCTTTAGTACTTTTAGTATTAGTATTTTACTAAGTTAGTATTTAGTATTAGTATTAGTATTAGTACTAATTCTTAATACTAATTTAGTATTTTAGTACTAGATACTAATTTAGTATTAGTACTAGCTAATACTAATACTAAAGTACTAATTTCCTAACCCTGGCTATACTGCAGGCAGCCCGTTGTAATACGGGCTGCCTACGGCGGCGCCTTTGCTAAAGGTAACTTTGTAAGCACTAAATTGCGCTTTTTTAACGAGTAAAAGGCGTAGTACCGCCTTTTTAGCAAGTAAATCTGCTAGTAGCCTTAGTAGTAGGTTGTTAAAATTACTAGAAGGCCTAAATTGCAAAGGACGACTTGTTAACCGATTATTTTAAAGATTTATAAAAAAACTACATTCTAAAGGCACTTTAGCTTTTAACTAGAGTTTGCTAGCCGTAGCGTTATAACAGATACGTATTTGTTACTATAACTTTAAAAAGAAAAAGGAACAAAAGGGCTTGCTGCCTACCGCGTTAAAATTGCTGTTTTAAAGCGTATTTAGCCTGTAATTAATCGCTAATATTAACGCTATTTATATAGTAATTGTAAGAGTTAATACTTTATAGTATTAGCAGGATTTTAGTTAGCTAATTACAAAAAGGGACGCGTGCAGTCCTTACGCTTATTAACGTTTTTACAGGCTAGCGGCGCAGTCTTTTAACTACCTCTTTAAAGCCGTTATATTACGTACTTGCTAAATGTATAAAAGCGCTATCTTTAAAGCTAAGTTATATAACGTTGTTTTTTAATGCTTTTAAGTAAAAACAGTGCCCTAAGGGATATAGTCTTTAGTTTTTTCTTACGCCTTTAAGCCTGCTAGTTACTTACTATTTACTTAATTTAACCGCGTTATCCTTATTACTATAATGCTAGTATTATATAAGTCGTTAAATATATTAGGTGTAAAGAAAAGATTATTTATAAAACAGTAGTAGCTATACGTAAAAGACGGTAAAGAAGGTAGTTTTTAAAGGAGATTAATTATAATACCTTACGTAAAAGCTAAAGTTAGATAAGTTACTAAATTATTTTTAATAAGGCTATTACCTTTTAAATAAAACATTAATTTTAAGAAGTAGCTAGCGTTTATAATAACCTAAACTTTATACCCTATAAGTATAAGCTTGCTAAGCATATATATAATATCTTTACTTTTACTAGTAAATCGTACTATAGCCTTATTAACGCTAACTTTTAACAAGGGTCTTTAGTAGGTAGTAAACGTATTTTAAATATAATCGCTCTAGCCTTTAACTTTATTAAAAACTAACGTAGTAACCGCTAGATTAAGTAAATCCTATGTGTAAAAGCGTTAGTATAGTTTAAAAAAAGCGGTCTCTTAATAAAAATCTAGTAATAATATGTAGCGTATTATAAGGAGAGACGCTTTAGTACTCTTATATTAAAGGAAGGCGGTAGTAGCCTATATAAAGCAGTATACTAAAAAACAAGTAGACCTCCTTTACGTAAGTAAGCTGCCAGTCCTTTAGCTTACGCCTATTAATATGTTTAACCTATTTATTTATAAGGGTTAAAGGGTAAAACAAAGTAAAATTTTTAAATAAAGTAAGAGGTAATTTAGCGATTTAGCAGCTAAAAGGAAGTAAGCAAAAGGGCTTAAAGTTGTTTAGAATAGTGCTTATTATAGGGTATTATATTAGTAACAGTAGTAACAAGGGAGGAGGAGGAGGAGAAGTCGAAGAAGACGTAGTTATACGTGCTTTTTTAAAGGCTTTTTCGACCTTTAGCAGTTTGTTACGTTTTTTACCTGCTATAATAGAGATTTACTAAATTTGTCTACTATAGGACAGATTACCGTACGTTTTACTATGGGGGACTGTCGCGTGCGCGACGTACTAGAAGCCGCGTGCATAGACTTAAATGTTAATAATAACCTATAAAAAAAGTCCTATAGTAGGCCTTAAGGAAATAGCTTTTACGCGTTAAAGAAGTTATAAATAACATACTAAATATAAAGGTTAAAGTTATAATATTTAAACTAGTAAAGCTTAGTAAAAGCTAATTATAGCTTACCTTTTAATATACTTTACTTACGTTACTATTATAGTAAAAAGCATAGTATATATTAATAAGAATAAGCGTATTTAGCTAAAACTTATAAAAGTAAGAGTTCTTTATCTTACTATTAATATAATATTAAAGCTTTAAATAAAAGATAATAAAATAAATAAATCCTTTATCCTAAACACTTATAGCTAGGAAGCGGAGATAAATTTAATTATAAATACCTATAAGGTAAGTCTTATCTTATTTAATTAAGGGACATTTATACTTAAGAAACTTACGCGTTTAATAAAACTACTACGTATTCTTATTAATATTAAACTAATAAATTTAAATAAGACGGTTATAAAAGTAATTATAAACAGCGGCTCTTAAGTAAATATAGTTAGGATTAATACTCTAAGGAGTACTAACTTAGTAGTAACGCTAATAACGGTAATATCTTAAGAAGTATATAAACTAAAAGAAAGATTTATAAAAAAGCTTAAGGACTAGTATAAATTAAGGGTTTCTTAAATAGTATATTTCTTTATGTTTTAAAAATAACGTAGCATAAACTTAATCTTACTTAACACGCCCTTTATTCTGAATATAAAGTTTACCCTTATACATAGTAATAATATTACCTTATATAGTAGTATAATTTTTAAAAACTAATAGCTAGTAATAAGCCTTAATCCTATTAAAGTAACAAAACGTTATAACGCTTTAAATAAGTAAATAGTAATTAACTAAGGATTATTACTATTTAGTTAATCCCTTTAAAAAGGTAAGAATAAAGAAGAGAGGATATAACTACTTTTTTAAGCTTATTAAAAACTAATTAAATATTACTAACGCTAGCTATAAAGCTCCTCTTCCTTTAAATAATAATAATAAAGTAGTTAGACAAGTTAAAGCAAAATACTTTTATATATTCTTACTATTATTAACCCTAAGTATAAAAATAAAACCGCGCTAAGGATAGTAACTAATAAGAAAGGAGGATTAAACGTAGTTATAATTAATACGCTTTATAAGTAAAAGGCTAATAAAGTTTAGCTACTTAACAATTAGCCTTTAAACAGCTTTACGCCCTTAAAAGACCTTAACTAAAGGAGTAAGGAATAAGTAAAAGTTTAAGACAACCTTAAATATAAGCTACTAAAATTTAAAGCATTTATTACGCTATAATTTAATAAGTAATTATATAGATTTTAACTTATATTTAATTAGCTTTTATTAATACTAAAAGGACTCTTACTAAAACTATTATAAGAAGAACAGGCCTTATTTACACGCATTTTATTTAATTAAAAAGTAGTACTATTACAAGATTTCTTTAAAATTAAGAAAGTTAAAAACAAAGTAGTGCCCTTATAAGTAATTAAAACCGTCCCTTACAACGAATAGCAGTTAAAGACAGTACCTATTCTATATGCTTTTTATAACAAAGTAGTAGTACTCTTATAAACTAAAAAAGATTATAGTATGCTTAAAGATAGCTATACCTCTTACTATAACTATTAGTTCTTTATTAAGAAAAAGGATAAAAAAATTAAACTTATTAATAATATAGTTAAGTATAACGCTTTTATATATTAAGACGCCTTTATCTTACTAGCTACTAGTAAGTTTTTAAAAACCATTACTATATATTAACTAATTAGTCTTATTAACCTTTTCTTTTAAGTATAATTAAATTTTACTTACCTTAAAGTTTTATAATATAATAACTTTTAAGACTAGAATTAAACTTTATAAATGTATATACTTTTATAAGGCGTAACTAATTTAGTAGCCTAGTTTTATTAAATAATTAACTATATCTTAAACACGTTAATTCCTACCGTTTACTACGCATTTATTAATAACGTTAGCGTTAAAGGTCTTAACATAAAATATAATAAAAAGTGCGTAAAAAAAGCTTTAAAAATACGGTATTAAGCTTATAAGGGTTACTACTACAGCTATAAAGTTATAGTAGTATTAGTAATTAGTAAAAGGTAGTTACATACTACTATAGCTATAATAGGCGTAGCCTTAATTAGGCTAAAGTAATTAAAATTTTATACTAAGAATAATACTAAGAATAATATTATAACATTAAAAACGTTTAAACCTTCCTTAGCCTTATCGTTTTTTATTAAATCTAAATTACTTACTTTATAATTCTTATAAAACTACTATACCTACTACTTTATAAAAGTTAAAATTTTTAGTAAGGACTTAATTAAATTTATAGCTTTAAAGCCCTTTAAAAAAGCTATTATATTACTACTTATTTTAATTATAATTAACTATACTACAGTAAAAGCTATTATTTTTCTTTTTATATATACTAGTCTTAAAGGATAAAGGGCTAAGTTATCTTAACTTTTAAATAAAAAACAACGTTTAATACGTTCTAAAAGTAAAATTTAAATAAAGGTAAAAGCAGCGTATAATACTAGAAAGTAAGAAACTAAAGGGATAGTAAACGCTTTATATAAACTTTATAGTTATCTTTATAAAGAATATTTCGTTTTTAAAACTAATACTCTCGTCCTTTACTACTAGCTAAACGGTTCCCTTAGTAACGTCTTTAGATTACTACTCTTATAATAGATTATATAGATTTAATCGGTTAACTTTAAAGTTTAATATATCCTTACAATAAAGATCGTAGTTATAAACGCTTTGTTTTATAAACTAATAATAGAAAAGAACTATATAAAAAGGGTAAAGGAAAGAGCAGGGTTAGGAAAAATACTCGAGTACTTTAGACTAGTACCGGTACTAGACTAGTACGACTAGTACTAGTAC
>RQWE01000374.1:0-18923 GCA_004028395.1 Leptographium galeiforme
AATCCTCCTTCATCTTGTAGCCCCCCGCGGCTCCCGGGGGCAAAACCCCCCCACGCTGCCCAGACGCAAAATGAGCGCGATGCTATCCACTCTTTAGTGTCTCCCGAACCGGCAGGTTGGTCTGTCCGCACGACACCGTTCGCCGGTAAAAACGGCAATTCCCCTTCGATTTCCAGGCTAGTCCTCACCGAAGACGACGAGGGGGGTAGCCCGCGTGGGATGGGCGTTGTAAGAGATAAAGAGATGGCAGCATGGGCCGACGGGTCCTCGGAGTCGACCGACAAGAGGCGTCTCGGCCAGCAAACAGCTGGTCACGCCAGTGCTCGCAGATTATGTCACAGCTCGCGGCCATCTACCCGTATCTGCAAGGGCGCCCACCAGAGGTTGATTGCAACAGCCTGGTCCGTGCTCCTGCCACAGCTGTTTGGCAGGCTGTCTTTGCACGTTGCGGCGGAGCGACGCGCTGCCTGCGAATTTACAAGGCGGACAATGCGAGCTGATACGGACATGCCGTTTACTCTACTTGTGTTGGGGCTTCCTCGTACTCCGTGCAGCAAAATTTATGCATCGCTACCGCCAAAACCAGCAAGGGGCGACTGTGCTTCGCGAACAGTGCGTTTGCGATTACGAGACGAGGATGCAGTTTCTCCGCAAAAAGACGCACGTTTCACGTGCGCCAAAATAGGAAAGAGGAAAGATGGTGGGCTTAAAAAGGCCTTTCTCTCTTTTCATGGGCGAGTGTGCGGCACGGCGGTACCCCCCGCTCGCTGCCTAGAGAAGGCCGTCGCAATCAGCGGCGTCCTCATACACCAGCTCCTTCATCCTGTCGTCGTTTGGTTTCGTCCCCAAACGGCTTGTCACCGCCAAACACCAACACCAACCCCCCCCTGCGTGGGCAATCAAACCCTGGAAGGCAGAGAGGCCTCTCCCGACTTGATCTGGAGGTCCTCTTTTTTTAAAATTTGCCATGCCATCTTAATTTCGACAACGTGGTCTGAGGTCCGGGCGCACACAGTGGAAATATTCTAGAAGACGAACCATGGAGGCGGCGGGCAGAGCGGCCGACTGGCCCGGAATTGCTGCTGCCTGGCGTGGCTGCCGTCAGGCCAGCGGCCCGCGTATGCAAGGTACGATGTCCGGACGGAATGCGACGCATGGGGCGGGACGAACGAAAGCACTGGGCGCACTGGGCGCACTGGGCGCACTACTCTCGTAGGTGCTGTGCACTGGGTGCGCTGGGCACCATGGTCCTTTTCTTTGTGCGATCGGCAAGCTGACAGGGGGGGGGATGGAGGGGACGGGGGGAGTGCAAGGGCGCTGAGTCGACCGACTGACGCCGTGGCACCGCAGACGGACGGACGGGCGGTCGTGCCAGGTTGCTTCTGGGCGAACGAAGCGCGGCGCAGCGCCCGTCGTGAGGGCTTCCCCGACTGGCAGCTGGGAAATCATCGTGAGACTTGCGGACGGTGACACAGGACCCCGAGCCGGCCCAGCCTCACGTCACCATTTAAAAAAAAAGCAGAGACTACGAGTATGCGGGTAGGGTGTTCGGAGCCGAGAACGAGGCGCAGAACGGCGGACGATTTTTGTTTGGCCCGCTCCAGGGCCTGTACGGAGTATGAGTAGGTGCCCCGTCAAGGCGACACGCGGCTCGAAATGGGCCCAAGACAGTTCTCTCCGAGAGGAGCGGTGGAACGAATAACAAAGAAAATGCTCGCGTCGCATCGCGGCCGGACGTCTGACGAGTCGCCATGTTCTTGCACGACGACGGCTGGACTGGGCTGTTGCGCCGATGGGCGGGCGTCACAGACGCTGCGGCTGGTGTTTGGGTCCAGCGTAAGTACAGAGAGGCGCTACAGGGGGCAGATCGCTCTAGGGCCAATCACGCGACTTTCTCCTCCGTACGAGTAGGCATATCGGACGTCGTAAGATGCCCATTAGGTTCGCCGATGGGCTGTTTCTGCCTGGCGGACAAATTAGCATAAAACACAATGCCTTTGAGTACCGTACTCGTATCTTACAATGATCGGACTGGGTGCTCACAGGGCGTGCGCGAGACGCGTTGCCTAAAACAGGGGATTTGCCGTGGTTGGAGCGTCAAGCCACTGCTCTTTTTCTTTCGAGTCGCCGGAGACAGATACCGACCGGCCGTCCATCCATCCCGCACTGGTGCGTGGCAGCGCATGCTTTTGTCGTCATGTGATAGTTTTGGTTAGTTTTGGACGGATTCGGTCCTTTGTGGTCTTGACTGCATGTGCCGAGGGCCGAGCGATCAGGTTCTTCTTACGCAAGGAGCTCTCGATGGGCCATGAGACGCGGAAGCGCGACGCATCCGGGTGTTTGGATCCTTCCTGGAAGGCCGCCCTACGTTCCAACAGGTGACGGCCGAGCCAGTGGCGCTCCGTGTTCCTCTGGGCTAGCCCGTTGCAGGTCCCAGAAAACGAGAAAGCCAATCGGTCGGGTCTGGCTGCCACGCTCGCGGCCCACTTTGCGACGGGCTGGGAGGGGGGAGGGGGGGGAAAGGAAGCGTTGCAGTGGAACCTCCTTTTTCTGGACGGATCCGTGCGACTCCAGCGACCGTTGCAGAAGAACGGGACAGCCGGATCACTGCCGCCGCAGACGAAAGAAGAACGAGCCCGCTTGTTTCCTGTACGAGTATGAGGCACAAGTAGCGTCAGCCCTCGGTCCAGGGTCGGGAGGCCTTCCTCCGTCTTCCACGGAGCTCGTAACTCGTAATTTTAAAATCTCTCCCCAGCCGTCTTGAAAGTCGGGTCAGCTAACCCGTCATTTTACCAAGGGATCAGAGCCCCCCACACCGGTACACCAGGCCGGAAGCAGTCATCGTCCCTCCTTTTTTTTTGTTTGCTGTCCGCTTTGAGTACAAGTATGAGTACCCCCCAGCAAGTACTCGTATCTTGCCAGTGCTACTCCCCACCCCCCCCCCCCCCCCCCCCCTCTCTCTCGCCCGTCCCTCCCCCATCCCATACGAGCTATTACGAATATATCGTATTATCAGAGTAGCATTACCGAGAGGCGGCCCTGTGTTCCGCCTGTCCCTGTCCCTGTCCTGTTGCTTCTGACAGCCATGTGCTTAATACATACTCCGTACGCATACGCCCTCGGCCGTGCGACCGCCGTGCCGGAGATGCGCATTTGCCTGCCCACCCTGCCCGCCCCGTCATATCTGGCCAGTCCTGTACGCGTATCGAACTCGCAACCACGAGGTCTCCTGTTCCCGTCCGAACTCGAACAGTGCTGGGTCCCGCCCCCCGTGGGCATCGATATGAGCTGTCATTTTGGGGCTCTGGGCCTCCCGCGCTCGCTTCGCTCTGCCGGTACGATATGTACGGGGTAATAGTAAGATAGCACGGCTCGGAAAGCCACAGTGGCAGGATGAGACGGCTCCGACAATTTACAGGCCGAGGCACGGGAATGGAGCAAGTCACAGGACCAGCAGATGGGCAGCCGAGCAGAAAGCAGAAAGCAGCCTACAATGTCGAAATCGAGACCGAAAACCGAAAACGCAACGCAGAGGGCGTGTCGGAGAGCATGGCGACGATTGCTCGTGCTCTCTGTCCGGTGCCTGCGGCGTCGTCCAGCACCGACCAGGACAGGGATTCCGGCACGTCGGAGTACCCTAGCCGCCTTCAAAACGCATAAGCCGTCCTATGAAGCAGTTGATGCACCAAGATCTAAATAAAGATCGCCAGAGAGCCCGTGGACCTGTTTCTGCGTTGCACGTCATGACGGCTGTGTGCCAGAAAGGGTTGCAGATGCGTTGTGTTGTGTTAAAGAGAGGCGCAGTGGCTTTTTTATTGGAACCTGGCTGATATTTGGAATCTTAAGGTAGCAAATGCGGTGTCGCCGCACAAGCGCTCACGTACGTCGTAGGCGGTGGATGTCCGACCTGGGACGTGCTGACGTTCGTGCCCTCCCAAGTCCGATCCTGTGTGTGTTCAAGTGCCGCAGGATATTCCTGGCCGGATGTCACTGTCTTGGTCGTGCTGAGGAGAGTGTCAGATCGTATCCGCGCCAAACATAAATCGGATATCGGTGTGACAGTGTGGTGCAAACGCCACAGTATTCGCCAGCATTGCCTGGAGGGATGGGTAGAGTGTCTACCGTAACGAGACCAAAGTTCTCGTAAACATGATCCTGGTTTGTAGCGTCTTGACTGGCTGGCGGAGAGAAACAATTCATTTCCCGACGAGAGCCATTCATCCTTTTGTTCACACAGCTTGGAATCTCACCCGTGTCGGCCTCCCGGGTCTAACTCTCGCTTATGGATCGCCGTGGAGAGCTGTATCCTGCATTGTCAACTGAAGGCCTGTTGTGGACTGTGGATTTTAGGCGGTTTCCAATTCGAATTCAACGGTGGAAACCCTACGTCGTAGAATGAGACGTGCCACCGTCAATGCCATGTCCTGCCATTGCTTGTGAGTTGGGCGGCGGAATTATAGTGGGGCTCTGGTGACCGCGCCAGCTGCCAGAACATCCCCGCAGGATAGCCAAAAGTGTCCCCGCCGCAGAGTCGCCCAAACGACAGATTTCGGCATCGCCAACCCCCATCTCGAGGCCGCAACACCGCCACCGACGCCCTCCCCCCCGAAACTATTGCCCACCATGTCGATCATCCAGCAGGTGTCGGACTCGTCGTTTAGCGATGCGTGGCGCACGATCAACATTGACGCGCTCGAGGAGGACAGCCCGTACAACTTTGACACGTCCATCATGCGGCCGCCGGTCGCGGAGATCAGCGAGTCCGAGGTGCGGCAGCTGTCGAACCAGGTGCGGCAGCTGCTGCGGGCGGGCGACAATGACGGAGCTCTGCGCGGCTGTCTGGAGATGCCGGTCTATGCCGGCACCGACGCGGCCAAGGAGGCGGCGCTGCAGACTGTCGTCGAAGTGCTCCAGTCGATCAAGGCGAGCGAGATGAGCCCGCTGCTGAAGCGGCTGTACGGGTCCGAGAACGGGAGCGAGCTGCTGGACGTGCTGATGAAGTATCTGTGCGTGCTTCCTCTCTTCCTTTCTTCCCCATGCCTCATCGTGGCTGGACCTAACGAGTCAGATACAAGGGCATGGCCTCGTCGGCGGCCCCGGCCGGAGGACCGCGCACGCCGACTCGCGGCGTCACACCGCAGCAGACGGGCTTCAGCCAGATTGGCGGGCGGGCGGGCGTGAATGAGTCGTCGAGCGTGGGCATGAGTGTGCTGCTGAGCTGGCACGAAAAGGTGGTCGACGTGGCGGGCCTGGGTAGCATACAGCGCACCATGACGGACTGGCGGAGGGTGTAAAGAAATGGAAAGAGAGAGAGAGGAGAGGAGAATGGGGTGGCGAGTTGTGAGGGGGGACGGTGCTTCTTTTTTTTTTGGTTGATTTATGCACTCTCTCTTTTCTGTTTTGCATTCTGCTATTGTACAAAAAAGAGGCCACGAAAAAAAAGACTGCTAAAGCCACATTCCCGTCCAGACGAGCCCTTACTTTTGCTCGAGAATGTCCTTGAGGTTGATCTGGCCGCTGCCGCGCGGCAGTGGCTTCGGCTGGCTGTCGGAGGGGTGCCAGCCGATCATGTAGATGATGCGAAAGGTGGCGGGCAGGGAGCCGTCGGGGTTGCCGTGCAGCTCGCGGTAGATGGCGTCGCTGGCGAGCAGGACGTCGCGGCGCACGGGCCCCATTTCGCGGCCGAGCACAGCATTGTTCTCGCCCATGGCCTGCAGGTCGGCCATGAGGGCAAAGGAGTCGGGGTAGTCGACGACAATGTCCTCGACGTCGACGGTGAGCATGTTGAAGCCGGCGCGCTGCATGAGCCCGCCGACGTCGCGCACGTCGGCCAGCGGCGACACGTGCGGCGACAGGCCGCCGCGGCGCTCCTGCTCGGCCAGCTGCAGCGACGTGCGCAGCTCAAAGAGCGAGTCGCCGCCGAGCATGGCGCCGAGAAAGGGGCAGTCGGGGCGGAGCAGGCGGTTGATCTGCGTGAGCGCCCCCGGCAGGTCGTTGACCCAGTGCAGGCTCAGGCTGCTCAGCACAATGTCGTACGAGCCGGGCGCAAAGACGGGGTCGGCCGAGAGGGCGCCGGCGGTCTCGGCCTCCTCGAGGCTCATCACGTGACGTGTCAACGGCAGACTTTGGGTCGACGGACCGTCGTCGGCGTGGTCGCGGAACAGCAGCGTCGACGAGGCCTCGGCCGCCGTCAAGTGGCCAATGTGCGTCGCCAGCGGCGGCGAGGTGGGCGTCGCCGGGTCCGGGTCCGGGTTGGGCCGTCGGAGAGCGCGTGCAATGTTGCACGAGTTGGCCCCAAAGTCGAGCGCCCGCGGAAAGGTGCGCTTAATGTCGAGCAGCCGCTCGCACAGCCGAAAGGCCACCTCGTCCTTGAGATAGTCCGTCTGCCGGCTGGCCGCCGCGTCGGCCCCCGCCCGCTCCTTTTGCAGCCACTTGGTGCGCGCGTTGAAGACCTCAAAGACGGGACTGCCGCCCGTCTGCGACGCGAGACCGCGGACGGCTCCCACGAGCGGAGCGCGCAGGGTGCGCGCCACCGGCCGCCGCGCCGTGGCCTGCGACAAGAACCGGAGCGGCCTCATTGTCTGTTTGTGCTGGGGTGTCGACGGCACTTCATCTCGAGGTCAAGGATGTGCCGAGAATCCACTTTGATTTTCAGCCACACGCACCGCCACAGACAGCGCCACAGCTCGCTGTAGCAGCGGGCGTGGGCCCCTTGGAAAAAGGAGGCGGCGCTAAGCCCAGAAAACCGACAAAAACGGTACTCGCGGGGGGATCGCAGCACTTGACAAAGCTGTTTAGTGGTCGGTCACTCCTGCCATACCGCCACGCCCAGACTCAACGGGTCTTGCGACTTTCCCCTTTCTGTTTTTTTGCAGCATTTCCGAGCCGCCGCGCGTCCTTTCAACGACCAGCTGCTGCTTTATCGATTCGAGTCGGCCCGGCTCTTGCAGCTGGCAGTGCGCATGGGCGACGGCATTCCTGCGGACACGACGGACATAGCGGACACGACGGACACCTAGACACCATAGTCGCCATGTCGTCCTCGACCGGCGGCTTCCTCGGCCGGTCGAGCAGCAGCAACTCGAACATGCGCGGCCTGGTGCAGTTCATTGCAGATCTGCGCAACGCACGAGCGCGCGAGCTGGAGGAGAAGCGTATCAACAAGGAGCTGGCCAACATCCGGCAAAAGTTCAAGGGTGGGTGACGGGAGGGCGGAGACGTGTCGACGCGGATGAGGCGGGGGGGCTGACCGGGGACAGATGGCAACCTCAACGGCTACCACAAGAAGAAGTACGTGTGCAAGCTGCTGTACATTTACATTCTCGGCTGGAACGTCGACTTTGGGCACCTGGAGGCGGTCAACCTGATCTCGGGCAGCAAGTACTCGGAGAAGCAGATTGGGTACCTGGCGATGACGCTCTTTCTGCACGAGAAGCACGAGCTGCTGCACCTGGTGGTGAACAGCATCCGCAAGGACCTGCTCGACCACAATGAGCTGTTCAACTGCCTGGCGCTGCACGCGATCGCCAACGTGGGCGGCCGCGAGATGGGCGAGGCACTGAGCGGGGAGGTGCATCGGCTGCTGATTTCGCCGTAGGTTCTTTTTTCTTTTTTCTTTTTTTTTTTTTTTTTTGGTGTGCAGGGACCGAAGCTGACATGCGGACAGGACGTCGAAATCGTTTGTCAAGAAAAAGGCGGCGCTGACGCTGCTGCGGCTGTACCGCAAGTTTCCGGACATTGTGCAGCCACAGTGGGCGGAGCGGATCATCTCGCTGATGGACGACGTGGACCTGGGGGTGGCGCTGTCGGTGACGTCGCTGGTGATGGCGCTGGCGCAGGACAAGCAGGAGCAGTACAAGGGGGCGTACGTCAAGGCGGCGGCGCGGCTGAAGCGGCTGGTGGTGGACGGCGAGTACACGGTGGACTATGTGTACTACAAGGTGCCGTGTCCGTGGATGCAGGTGAAGCTGCTCCGGCTGCTGCAGTACTTCCCGCCGTCGGAGGACAGCCACGTGCGGGAGATGCTCCGGGAAGCGCTGCAAAAGGTGCTGAACCAGGCGATGGAGACGAACAAGAACGTGCAGCAGAACAACGCGCAGAACGCGGTGCTGTTCGAGGCGATCGACCTGATCATCCACCTGGACACGGAGCAGGCGCTGATGCAGCAGATCTCGCAGCGGCTGGGGCGGTTCATCACGTCGCGGGAGACCAACGTGCGGTACCTGGGGCTGGAGGCGATGACGCACCTGGCGGCGCGGGCGGAGACGCTGGACCCGATCAAGCAGCACCAGGACGTGATTGTGGGCTCGCTGCGGGACCGGGACATTAGCGTGCGGCGCAAGGGGCTGGATCTGCTGTACAGCATGTGCGACGGGACGAACGCACGGCAGATTGTGGGGGAGCTGCTGCACTACCTGCAGAACGCCGACTTTGCCATCCGGGAGGAGATGGTGCTCAAGATTGCCATCCTGACGGAGAAGTACGCGGCGGACGTGCAGTGGTACGTGGACATAACGCTGCGGCTGATCGCCATGGCGGGCGACCACGTGAGCGACGAGGTGTGGCAGCGGGTGACGCAGATTGTGACGAACAACGAGGAGCTGCAGGTGTACGCGGCGCGCAACAGCCTGATGTACGTGAAGCAGGACCACTGCCACGAGACGCTGGTCAAGATCGGGGCGTACATCCTGGGCGAGTTTGGGCACCTGATCGCGGAGGAGGGCGGGTGCAGCCCGATCGAGCAGTTCCTGGCGCTGCAGGCCAAGGTGCCGGCGTGCTCGGCGGGGACGCGGGCGATGGTGCTGTCGTGCTTTGCCAAGTACGTGAATTTGTTTCCGGAGATCCGGCCGCAGCTGCTGCGGGTGTTTGAGGTGTTCAGCCACGCGATCGACTCGGAGCTGCAGCAGCGGGCGTGCGAGTATCTGGCGCTGGCGAGCCAGCCGACAGACGACCTGCTGCGGACGGTGCTGGACGAGATGCCGCCGTTCCCGGAGCGGCAGTCGGCCCTGCTGTCGCGGCTGCACCAGAAGCACGCCAACACGAGCGACAAGCGGACGTGGGTGCTGGGCGGTAAGGACGCCAACGCGGACACGGCCGAGCTGAGCATGGTCAAGAGCCGGCGACAGGAGGCGGCGGCCGGGAATGGCGTGGGGAACGGCAACGGCGCAGGCAACGGCGCCGGCGTGCTGGCGGCGGCAGCGACAGGGGCACCGGCCTCGGCGACTTCGGCGGCGGCGGCAGACCTTCTCGGGCTGGACATGACGGCGCCGAACCTGGCGAGCGCGGCACACCTGTCGCCAGGATGGGAGCGGGGCTACCAGCGGCTGCTGCTGCGGGCGGACGGAGTGCTGTTTGAGGACGGGCAGCTGCAGGTGGGAGTGCGGTCGGAGTACCGGGGACAGATGGCGTGTCTGATCCTGTATTTTACCAACAAGACGCCGGCGACGGTGACGTCGTTTACGACGACGCTGGACCTGGACGCGAGCGAAAAGGGGCGGCTGACGTGGGACGTCAAGACGATGCCGGACGCGAGCGTGGCATCGGGGGCGCAGACGCAGCAGGTGATTCTGTTTGAGGCGCGGCAGGTGTTTGAAAAGGCGCCGACGATGCGCATCAGCTACCTGGCGGGCGCGCTGCAGGCGCTGACGCTCAAGCTGCCGCTGGCGGTGCACAAGTTTATGGACGCGACGCAGCTGCAGGGCGACGACTTTTTCAAGCGGTGGAAGCAGATTGGCGGGCCGCCGCGCGAGGCGCAGGGCATCTTTGGGCTGGAGGGCGGCAGCGGCAGCGGTCACAATGGCCACAATGGCCACGGCAGCCACAACGGCCACAACGACAATGAGCTGACGGCGGCGTCGATCCGGCGCGTGCTCGACGGCTTCCGCTGGGGGCTGCTCGAGGGCGTCGACCCCAACGGCAAGAACTTTGTGGGCGCGAGCGTCGTGCACACGGCCGAGGGCGGCAAGTTTGGCTGTCTGATGCGGCTGGAGCCGAATTACGGGACGCAGGTGGGTTGTTTGTGTGGTTGCGTGGGATGTGACTGCTTAGTCATGCATTTCGAGAAGGTAAACTGACAAGACAGATGATCCGGCTGACGATCCGCGCCACCGACGAGACGGTGCCGCCGGTGCTGCTGCGGCTGATGCAGGCGCGGCTGGCCCAGGGCGCGTCGACGGCTGCAGAGGCGGCGCGGCCGCCGACGAAGCAGGAGATCTCGGACGTGTTTGGCCGCGTCATGGTCGGCGACGACGACCGCTAGGCGGGGACGACGGAGCACGAGGCCGACGGCGGCAGCACGGCAGCGGGCGGTGGCGAGGCAGAGGCAGAGCAAGGGGACGGTGGAAGAAGGGGATGGGAGGGCGTGGCGACGAGCCGGGAGAGTCGGGAGGCGTACGAGCACTCCAGCCCGGTTTGTTTCTTGTAGCGGCGGTGGTAATGCTTACGTGTTTGGAGTCTGTGGATAATGCATGTGACTTGGCAGTGGTCTGTTTTGTCTTGTCTGTTTGTCGTCTCGACGTGTCTCGACGTCTCTCGACGTCTTAACTTGTCGACGTCTTGTCCCCTCGACCTGACGCCCTCTCGATTCCTCCTTTCCACCACTTTTCCCCCCCCCTACACGGTCAACTGCGCGTCCGCCTTGGCCGGCCGCAGGCCAAAAATGGTGCTGCCCACGCGGACCTCGTCGCTGCCCGAGGCAATGGCGCTGGCATAGTCGTCGCTCATGCCCATGCTGAGTTCGAGGGCGGCGGGGCGACGGTCCATACCAGAGGTGTCGGTAGTGTCGCCCGCTAAAGCGGCCTGCACCAGGTCCCGCTGCTGCCGCAGCAGCACAAAGTCGGGGTTTTCCTGGGTGGCGTCCTCGACGACGGCCCGACTGCGCGCAATCGCGCCAATGGTCATGAGGCCGAGCAGGCGCAGGTGCGGACAGCCGTGGACAATGGCGCGACACAGGGCGACGGTGTCGTCGCCGGGGGCGCAGCCGGACTTGCTGGCCTCGCCCGACGTGTTGACCTGGACGTGGATGCGGATGGGGTCGGCGTCGGGCACGAGGGCGCGGGCGGCGTCGAGCAGCGTGGCCTTTTTGAGCGAGTCGAGGCTGGAGACGCACCACAGGTTGGGGATGCGGGCGAGCATTTTGCAGTGGCCTGGGATGTGAGTGGGGGGGGAATAGGAAGGAAAAAAAGAAAGAAAGAAAGAAAGAAAGAAAGACAAAAACACACCAGACTGAAGCCCCCCGATAAAGTGCCACTGGATGCTCCGCGGCAGCAGCGCCGCCTTGTCGCGCAGCTCCTGCGCATAGTTCTCGCCAAAGTGCTGCTGTCGCACCGCGCCCTCGTGCAGCGCCAGCACGTCGTTGGCCGGCTTGAGCTTGCTGACGGCCACCAGGCGCACCGGTCTGGGAGTGTGTTTGTAAGAGACTGACGAAAACAAAAACGAAAAAGACGAAAACAAAAAGGACGAAAACGTCAAAACACCGCCCATATCACACACCACCCATCACGCCCACACAAGACAGACAACACACACTTACCGCCCGGCCGCTGCCGCCACGATACGCTCTTGCACTGCCTGGATGTTCGCCGCCAGTACGGCCGCGCGCGCAGGATCGACTTTCATGGTCGTGGCGTCGGGGGCTGCCATCGTCCTTCGCCAGGTTCCAATCTTTCGTTGACGTCGAAAATTGGACCATTTCAGTACATGACTACAGTGTGGAACAGTGTATGCACTGTCATAGTATCTCCGCATGCCAACCCCGATTCAGCGCTGTGCTATTAATCTTTCCTATTGCAAGTCCGATTTAGCACTAAAAAGAAGTCTATCCTATTCGAATCAGATGTCAAGTCCGCCACCTCTCTTACACTACAACTCCGCAACAGAAACGCCTTCAAAATTTTTGAAAAAAAAATGCATCATGCAACCGCTATGCTCCAGTGTGTATGAGCGCACACGTAGTCGTACAGGAGTGTCGCTGCTGGTTCCGTCCATCCATTTGCTCGGGCAACGCTGTCTTTTTCCGTGAAGCGCGGGGGCGCCGTAACTCCGCTGTCGTCTGCTGTTTCCAGTGTCGTCGTCTTCGTCCCGTCAGGCCTTGTATGTGTCCCTACTCGGCCTCCCCGGATGGCTACCGTGGCTACCGCGGACTCAATGGACTCTTGCCGGGCCCAGCCGCCCTCTTGAGCGCCCGCACCTCCTCCTCCAGCTTCCGCCGCTGTGTCTGTTCGTTCTGCGCTTGTCAGCCGTGCTCGTTTGCAATACTCGCGCCAAAGTATCAACTCACCCGCAACTCCTCCTGGAACTTCTTGCGCTCCTCCCGCATCGTCGCCCGGAACTGCTCGCTCAGCATGCTGGCCCCCGCCCGCGTGTTGCCGCTGCCCGAAGCCGACCCAACCACACGCAGTCGCTCCGCATCCAGCTCCTCCTTGAGCGCCGTCACTTCTGCCTGGGCCCGCTCCCGCAGAGCCGCCGCTTCGCCCTCCAGCGCTGCCCGTGCCGCCACCGCCTCGTCTAGCTGGCCCTCCAGCTCGGCCCGCGTCCGCTCTCCCACCACCGCGTCCCGCGTCAGCACCTCGTAGTCCCGCAGCGCCCCCGCCAGCTCTGACCGCATCGCCTCCAGCTGCTCGTTCAGCGCCCCGTTCTCCGACGACTTGGCCAGCGCCGCCACGTCCGCCGCCCGCTGCGCCCGCGACCCGTACGCCCCGTCCAGCTCCGCCTTGGCAATCGTCGCCTCGATCTTGAGCTCCACCACCATGGCATTGAGCCGCTCGAGCTCCTCGTCCTTGCCCCGGGCGCTTTCCTCCGCCGCCCGCGCCGTCGCCTCGGCCTGCTGTGCCGCCTGCCGTGCTAGCTGGGCCTGTTGTGCCAGTTCTACCAGCTGTGTTTGCTGTTCGGCCTGCTGTTTGGCCAGCACCACTGCCTGCTCTGCCGCCTGCTGTTCGGCTCGCTGCATCGCCTGCTGTTCGGCTTGTTGTGCCGCCTGCTGCGCTGCTTGCTGTGCTGTCTGTTGCGCCGCCAGTTGCGCCGCCTTGTGCGCCTCCTGCTGTGCTGCCTCGACGGCCACGGCTTGTGCCGCCGCCGCCGCCGCTGCTGCTGTTGCCGCCTCGGCCGCCGCTTGCTCCCGCGTCGCCTCCACCTGCGCCTGCGCTGCCGCCACCTGCTGTCGTGCCTCCTCCGCTGCTTGCCGCGCCGCCTTCTCCGCCACCGTCGCCTCCTGCAGCTGCGTTGCCACGTCCGCCACGTCCGACTGTGCTGCTGCCAGCGCCTGCTGCAGCTCCATCCCCCGCGCCTCCAGCGCCGCCACCCGCTGCTCCCGCTCCGCCAGCTGCTCTTGCGCCTCCGAGGCCGTCATCGCCATTGTCGACCGCTGCATCAGCTCCTCTTGCGTATCGCTGAGCTCCTCCAGCGCCCGGGCCAGCTGCTCCTGCGCCGCCTCCGCCGCCAGATGCGCCTGCTCCAACTCGGCCGCCTTGTTGCGCAGCTCCTCGTCCTTCTCCGCGTCGGACTTGTTGTTTAGCTCCCGCTGCTGCTTCACCTGCCGCTTCAACACCGACTTGTGTTCCCGCAGCTTCGTCGTCTGCTCGTAGAGCCACTGCACTTGTGCCGAGAAGCCCTCCAGCGAGTACGCCTCGGTCGCTCCCATCGCTGACTCGTCGCCCGACAGCTCCTCCTCGTCCTCCACCGCCAGGCCCCGCTGCGCCCGCGCCGCTTTGCGCTCCTCCCGCTTCCGCTGCCCCTCCAACAGCCCCGATTGCATGATCTCCCAGAGCCCCGACAGCACCGTATTGACCCGGTCCGTCGCTTGCCGCTCCGTCTGCATCGCTCCCGACACGTCTACCGCACGTGTCATCTCCTGCTCCACCGCCGGCAGCGTGTCCTCCAGCCAGCCTAGGTGCTCGTGCACGTTTGATGTTGCTGGCAGCGCAGACACATTGCTGCCCGCCTCGGACAACATCCGCTGCATCTCGCTGTTCGTCGCAGCCAGCCGTCCTTCGACGTGGGCGAGCATCGCCTCCGTGTCCGCCTGCTGTGCCTTTCCACGTAGCGATTCGTCCTGGCCGGCCTGCACCGCTTTGAGCGTTTCGCCAAAGTACCGCAGATGGTTCACGAGGGTCGAGGATGCCTCGGCCGGGGGCGTCGGATAGTTGCTGTTCTTGGCCACGTCGAATTGGACCACCACCTCGCGAAGTTGCCGGTTGAGTTCCTCCAACTGCCGCTCCGCCTCCATCACGCTCCCTTGCTGCTCCTCGCTCTCGCGTTGCAGCGCGCCAATCTCCAGTTCTAGAGAGTCGTTGGTGGCCTGCAGCTGGAGGTTCTCGCTCTGCAGCCGTACCGTCTCGTCCCGCAACTCCTTGGTCTCCTTGCGGATCGGCGACTTTTGCGGTATCTCAATCGATCTCGTCTGCGCCTGCGTCCCCATATCGATAGGTAGGAACAGCTCATCCAGCAGCCCGCCGGGGTTCGTCGTGAGCTCCATGCTTCCCCGCCCGTTCGAGTAAGTGTACAGGCTCTCCGGGCTGCTCGGGATGCCGTTCGTCGGCAGCACGGCCGGCGACCCCTGCCGCTTCGACGACGCCCTGTGCGTCAGCTGCAGGATGCCTGCCGTGTGCTGCAGCAGCCGCCGCTCGGGCTCCATGACGCGCTTTTCGAGCGCGAACAGCTCTGTCCCGAGCTCCTCGCACCGCCGCTCACACGCCACTCGCTCCGCCTCCGCCTCTCGTCCAGCATTACCGCCGCTGCCCCGGTTGCCCAGCAAGCTGTGCCGTTTGCCCGGCGAGTACAGCTTGCTCATCGAGATGGCCGCATCGCGGTACTTGGACTGGATCGCCAGGTTCGCCCGGGTCTGCTCGATTCGCTGCCGCAGCAGGCGACACTGCTTCTTCAACCCGTCCACCTCTTCCTGCGACAGGATCTCCCATCCCCGGCTGTCGGCCAGCGCCGTCTCCGTTAACAGGTGCACCTGGATCGGATCCTGCAGGTCCGCCACAGCCGAACTCTGTGGTCGTGCCTTGTTCATCTGCATCGCGTCAGTCGCCAGCACTCCCCTTCCTGGCCGTCCTCACTCACCGGGTTGTATCGTGGTTGCGCCTCCACGCCGTCCATGACCTCGTCCCGATACCCATTGACCATGGCCCGGCTGCTGGGCTGTACATCCCGAAAGGGCGACAGCGGCGCCGGCTCCATGCCGTAGCTTCTTCTCGTCCCTAACCCGTTCATGGTGCGCAATCAGGTCGTCAGTCGTCGGTCGTCGGTCGTCGGTCGTCGGCCGTTGTCGTCGTCGTCGTCGATCGTCCGCTTGGCCTGCACAGTTCTCGTTCTCGTGATTTCGTGTCCTTTCGTCACCGCATCGTAGAGGGACCCGGGGGTGTACGTGTGTCGCGTCGGAAAAAGGAGAAGAGACCGATCTGAGACGTTGATCCAGGGGCCACAAAAAGCACCAATCGAAATCTGCACGAGAGATGGCTGGCTGGAATGGATAATTCGGAATCGCTGCTCCAGCAAAAGAGGAGTACTCGTACGGAGTACAAAAAGAAGGGGCTGGCAAAAATGCGACTTCCCTCTTGGGGGCCGACGCGAGAAAGGAGAACGAACGCGCTCTAATTATGCTACGCATGCATTCCCCTTTTCGTGCGTAGCAGATCCGCCTTGCGCCTTCCCAAGCCCCCCGGCTAATATTAGCGCTACGAGAACGGAGTATTCGGCAGACCAGCCGCGAGTACGTAGTCTTACTCCGTACGAGTACTTCGTACAGGCGTCGAGTCCACTAGCACAGATGGGGAGCTCGCCCCACCTATTTTTAGCCCACTCAATGGAGTTTCTTACAAGTGACGTTCTGTGGCTCGGACTGCTACAGATTTAGTTATGCGGCCGGTCCAGACACACGACTGGTGACTGGTGTAGTCTATGTTTTCACACATTCAAAGATATAGGAAGCTGCATGTATCTCACTCTGTACTCGTACTTTGCTTTTACACGTGGCCCAGTATTTTCAACGGGATGGAACAAAACCACCATCAACTCACAAGGCCCCGCCAAACTGGTGCAGCACCTGCTGGCCCACGGTCCTCCGCCGGCCGACGTCGCCCGATCCGTCGTCGACGCCGCTGGCAACACCGCCCGCCCCGGGTTGGGCGTCCTCCTCTAGTCGCCGGCGCAGGCCCTCGAACTCCTCGCGCCGCTTGTGCGGCTGCTCGCCCACCAGCCAACCGGGCACGCGCCACTGCGTCAGCTTATCCGGCAGCACGCCGTTGCGCCACGTATGGCCGATAAGCCAGCCCACGCCGGCCGTCAGCAGCGACCCTGGCCACTGGAACAGCGCCAGCTGTGCCGCCAAGAAGTAACGGTACGACTTGTCCGAAAAGGAGATGCCGGAAAAGTCAGCTGTGCTGTCCGGCGGCGGTGCTGGGCCCGTCGAAAACGCAATCCGGTACGTGTACATGTGCGGCACAATAGCGTAGTACTGCGCCAGAATGGCAAAGAGGACCGTCGTGGGGCCGGCCGGCAGATAGTTGAAGCGGCCAAACGTCACGATGCGCAGCGCATACGCCAGAATCGGCGGCAGCACAGACGTCATGAGTGCCGTCGTCGCAATAAAAGACTGGTCCGGATGTCAGCACGCGTGGAGCCCAGGCTCCCGGAGACAACTGAAGCCAGAAGCCAGAAGCCAGAAGCAGACAGCACTCACTGCGTATTTCTTGGACCCCCACATGCGCTCGACCACGCGCATTTGGTAGAGCGTCATGCAAGCAAAGAGCACCTCTGAAGAATTTGTGTAGCAGAGCTGGTACGTCAACGCTCGCCATGTCTGGTGGTAGCGCAGAATCTGCGGGTCGATCAGGATGTAAAAGTAGTGCTTGATGTCAAACAGGCTCGCCCCGATCGACGCCGAGACGAGGCCCAGCACGAGGCTGCGCGTTACCGGAGCGTTTGTAAAAGACATGGCATCGGCCGTCCGACCAGCTGGCCCTTGTAGTCGTAGAGGGAAGGACAAGGAACCAGATCCAGAATCGGTAACAGGACGCCTCGCCCTCCGTCGCTCCTCCCGTCCGCACTTCCGGTTTCGCTGCCGAGTCACCGCTGCCTGCCAAATGCGCCAGCTGTTTTCTCCTCCGTATCGCCTCCGAGTCGCCTATCTCACGGCCTCTCTGTCGCACAGGGAGTTGTGATGAACATGGGCAAAGCGTGGTTTCCCGGCCTGTCTTCCAATACGTTGCGGTTTAGCTCCGAATCAGGATCGCAGTTGCCAGATGGCTATTTCACAGGGGAAGGATGCTGCTAAACCGCGCCTAACGCCCCACTTTCACTAAATTACATCACGTCAGCATATTTGTCCGGGCTTTCGTGGCCATTCTCCCACTCATCACCAACAACTCTTCACGGCACAGGGAGGACACTCAGCCCAGCGACTGAGCTTCGCCAACCTACCTCTACACCTCCCGAGGCTACTGCCGGCTCTGTCCGACATGTCCGACCTCTACATCTCCCGCATCCGCAGCTGGGCTCTAAGCTCCCCTCCTGCGGAATGGGTGTTGCTCCAGCTGCGCAACCTGCTCATTGGAGCGCTGAGTCAAGGCCCCATCCCGCTGCATGTTGCATTTGAGATGGACGGAAACAGACGCTATGCAAAGATGCACAAAATCGAGGCCATCGAGGGCCACCACCTCGGCTTCGAGGCCCTTGCAAAAGTATGTGCTGTCTTGCGGGCGTTGGAAGCATCCCTAGGCTAACCACTCGGAGTCGGTCAGGTCCTGGAAATCTGCTACAAGTGCGGCGTCAAGGTCGTCACTGTCTACGCCTTTAGCATCGAGAACTACCACAGACCCCAGTATGAAGTGGATGGTCTGATGGAGCTGGCCAAGGTCAAGCTGCAGCAGCTGATGCAGCACGGCACCGTCCTCGACCAGTACGGCGTCAGTGTCCGGGTGGAGGGCCAACGGGATCTCATCCGTGCCGATGTGTTGGAGGTAGTGGACCGCATTGTCGACACGACCAAGCAGAATACCCGGTATGTTCTGCGCCTGCGGACCCATCCGTCCACTCTCTTTAGCTAACCCTTCTCCAGAGCAACGCTGAACATTTGCTTTCCCTACACCTCGAGGGAGGAGATTTCGCAAGCTATCCGAAACACAGTCCAAGAGTATGCAAGCCCGCCGCGGCCGCAGAACACGCCGTTCTCGCAAGCCCGGATCAAGCAGACAATCATGTCCAAGCAGCTGGGTCGCCCCGAGCTCCTCTCCACCATCCGAGAGACTTCTCCAGCCCCATCCGTGTCGCGCTCTGAGGAGACGGAAGGGTCAGTCTCGTCCTCGACCACCTTGCCGCCCGACTCGCCTTTGCAGACCACCAGCCCGGCGCCCGTCACGATCCTGCCAAACCCGGAGGCTATCACCGCTGAGACGTTGGACAACCGCATGTACATTTCTAGCAAGCCACCGCTGGACCTTTTCATCCGCACGAGTGGTGTAGAGCGTCTGAGCGACTTTATGCTTTGGCAGTGCCACCAGAACACGACGATCGTCTTCCTCAAGTGTTTCTGGCCCGAGTTCGACCTCTACGAGTTTCTCCCAGTCCTTGTCGAGTGGCAGTGGCGTCAGAAACAGAGGGAAAGGGACGAGAGGCCTCGAAAATCCGTCAAGCAGTGGTAGACACGCCCACACGAAACGACTTCAGTAACGATAATCACAAAGCATGGCAGCGAAGGAAGGCATAACAGACGCCCTCCCCCACATTTTACCACTTCTAATATTCATCAAAAGGACTGCACAGTAATAGCCGTGGTTCTTGACTTAGGTCGTTCCCATATCATGTATGCAACTCTTTACGTGTTTCGTCAAATCACTGTTTCCTGCGAGTGACGCGAATGCTTAGTGCCTTAAGGGTGTGATTCACTCGTCGCTCCGGTCACCGGCCACGGGCACACGACCGGCGGT
>RQWE01000375.1:0-18841 GCA_004028395.1 Leptographium galeiforme
CCCCCCCCCGAAAAACCTTTCCTCTTGGCGTGGTCTCAGATGCGGTCTGGCTGGCGTATGTGGCAACACAGAGATCGCGAGCCTTGCCGGCTTGTGCTCGGATGGCTTCCCGCGGCGCTGCGGCCGCTGCAAACCACTGCAACCACTGCGGCCATTGTGGCCACTGTGGCCACCGCTTGCCTTCAGCCTGCAGCCTGCAGCCACCGACCCTTGCCGACGCAGGGCGTCATGCAGCCAGGGCGAGCCCGCGACGAGAGAGAGAGAGAGAGAGAGAGAGATTTGCGTTCTCGTATTTTGCTCGTACATATCTTACGTGAGATGCAAGCGAGATGCAGAGGGCACAGGCCACGACGACCGCGCCCGCAGACAGGCCCTGTCTTGTCTCTGCCGGCTGTCAGCCCGGGACGACCTCCGCGGTGTGCTACGAAAACGTCGGGGCCCCGTTTGTGCATGCGCCGCCCAGAAAGACCCCTTGTCCCTGTCGACAGGCAGTGTCGTTCCAGGCCGACGATGCCAACGCAGCCGTCGACGGGCGAGTACGAGTACGTCGTAGGGAGTACGGAGTACGGAATAGAAGCCGCTGCACAGGGATCTGGGGTCGAGACACGCGCGCACCGCCTTGGTTGTATCCGCCCCTTTGCGCAGTCTTTCACCGCATGTCTGGCCGAAAAAATACGCCCTTCTTTCGGCCAATGGTACCTACGAGCACATACCGACTCGTAGATAAGGCGCGCATACCGCTTCTTTGGTCGCGGCCCGACCTGGAACCCAAGAGGTTCTGGGCCTGAGAGAGCCCTTGATATGTCGTGGCATCGTGAATTGGTAAATGGTTTCACTACAACGACTAAAAGCCGCCCTTGTTGCGGGGGATCCCCCTGCGGAGCAGCGCACTCTTTGCTGGCGGGGATGTCTCATAGTCCGGAGTTTCTCGTAGTCTCAGATTGGGTGGCTGCTGGCCCGCCCAGCCCGCCTTGATTGGGTGCTGTTCGTGGGGCATGTCTCGCTACTGTCCAACGACTAGTGTATGTCTCGGGACGTGTTTCTCGACCAATTCGCGCCATTGTGCTCTCTGTCATCCAAAATATCCCGCTTACTGAGGCGCCTACGCGATTGCTGGGCCGTACTCCGTAGTGCCCATTTGTGGCCGTCCAGGCCATTTGTGGCCATTTCTGGCCATTCTGGCTCGTTCTGGTCGTTCTGACCATTCCAGCTGTTGGGCCCGTTCAGACGTTAGGGCCATTCTGGAGCCTGTGGCAGCTGAAGTGAATCTGCCCCACTTCCCACATGCAGCTCAGCTCCCAGACGATGCAACCGATTTACGACGCATGGAATGCACACGACTACGACAACGAGCACTCTGTACATGTACAGAGTACATACACGATAGCTTGTTCGGACGACAGTGCACACATCCTGTCGCACAGGTGCGCACGTCACTCGAGCCGACGTTTTGGTGCTCCATCTTGAAGGCGTTTGTGAGGCGTTTTCATGATTTTTGTTCTCCACCCGCTAATACGTGCCCGCCGAGCCCTACAAGTATAAGTGGCGGAGCGCGTACGAGGCCCAAGGGAAAGCGGAGAGCCCGAGGCTTGGCCGTATTATCAGGCACACACCGCTAGGGGAGTACGGAGTACGTGAAAGGGAGACCGGGGGGGGGGGGGGGGGGGGGGGGGGAAGCTGAGCTGAGCCGGCCTGAATTGCTTCCTTTTTTTGATGGGCTGCTGTATGGCTGCATGGCTTGCATGAAATACGAAGGATGCGATCGGCACAGGGTGTCTTCTGCCGCGAGGCCAACGTGCTCGGTGGAAAGCCGCTGCCACTCCACTCCATGCTGCCTTGTGAGAGCTCTCGTAGGGGGAGAGGGCGGGCTCGAGACGAACGCGGCGCACCATATTGATTCTTTGAGGGCATTGTCTCGGAGAGAAATCGAGGCGGGATGCCAGTTGGTGGCCCTTGCGTGTCGAGCCAAGAGGAACGGGAGGAACGGGAGGAACGGGAGGAGCGAGAGGAGCGAGAGGAACGAGGAGAACTGGAAGAACAAGAGGGACCACAGAGACGAGATGAACGAGATGACCGAGAACTGGAAAAACGGGAGGGACGAAAAAAAAAAAGACACTAGAAGGGACGTTGGAAGACGGGATGAAAACGTGACGAACGCCGCCGACCAACGCTCTCAACACCGCAAGACTACTCCGTACGCGTGTCCACAATGGTCATCCCGGACACCGCATTGGTGACCGACTGGCTCGTCCCGCCGAATGCAGCCTCGCAGAGACAGCAGCCCCCCCTCCCCCCTTCCCAACACAAATGTCTCTGTCGGGCGTCGATGCGTCAAATGATGGCAGCCCCAATGGCCGTGCGCAAAGAGTGGAGGCGTCTCCGCCCCGTCGTCGGGGGGTGTGTGAAATTCGGTCTAGGGCTGGCTGCAAGTAAGATACGAGTACCATGTATCGCCTCTTACGGAGTGCTCGTATTAAAATGGCTAGACACTTTTTCAGGGGACAGAGATGGGACCCCCTCCGTCTAGCGTCGCGCATCTGTCTACGAGTACTTGTACGGAGTACTCGTAGGGGGAATGCATGCGGCAGGGGCTCCGAGGCCTGTGGCGTCAAGGAGGATACTCGCGAGATACGAGTCCAGGGCCGGTCTTGGGGGGATGTCACTTTTGTAAGCAAGCGTACGACGTACGGAGTACGCGTACGAGTAGGTGATCTTACTCCGTACTTGCTGGTGGGCCGCAGTCCGGAGTGCTGTCTGCGGTGCCGTGCCCGGGTGCTCGGAAATCCGGCCGTGCGTGATCTGCCGAGCGTCGTCATGTCGAGGTGGCCGGACCAACAAACCAACTGGTCAAAAAGAAAATAAGAAATATAGACATTTCGGGGAAAAAAGGAAAAAAAAAAAACGCCTGTTGGAAAAGCAAGGTTCAGCCCGCCGTCTGCCGCCCGTCAGGCCCACGGCCGACAGCTGGTTCCTTTTTTCAGCTCTTGATTCGGTTGCCAACACGCTGGCCATATTTCTCCTTTGCGCCTGTCACCTTGCTCGGGCCGGCAGTTCCTTTTCCTGCCCACATTGGGGGGCTGGTGGTCTGCTGTCCTAGGAACGGACCGGCTGCCTATTCTCCGAAAACGACCCGTACCTGTCTGCGATGCAAAAGCAAAGTCGGATGTGGTCGCATGGCATTCGTACGGAGTAGTTGGGAGCAACGAGCGGTAGGCAAGGGACGACAGCCTAGACGGTACTTGCCGTACTCTTGCAGTTTTGCTACTCGGTAGCTCTCTCTCGACGGTTGTTCGTTAATGGCCGCCGACCTACGCAACTCTCATCGTCTTTCTTGCTCGAAACTGTAGTTCCCTCCGGGACCAAAAAAAAAAACGTACAGCAGCGGGTATTCGCTGGTCGTCACCGACCCAACTACTAATCCGCCGATTACTGGTTTAACTAGGGGAGAGCGGACGGGATCCCGTGCTTTCCAGTATCTATGGCCGTACGTGGAGGATCGTGGATGCCGTGTGGCATATGTGGAACGTGGCAAGAAGGCACAGTGTTGCCTTTGCTTGTCCGCTTGTCTCTGGGTCCTGTCTATTAATATGAATATACTGGGCTTCAGTTCTTGAAACTGTGAAACTCATGCATCAAGAAGATATCCGCAAGTCTGAATGAACAGTAGTTTCCAAAGATTGTGTAGTTTTGAGATTATTTCAAAATAACCCTGATATCTTTCAAATGCCCCCAATTGCTTCACCACCAGCACCAGCACATACAGAGATAAGTTTTCAACAAACTGGCAACGGGCTCGCTCTGCCACGCGGGCCGTACGCCGTCCCAACCGTCACTCTAGCCACCGCGGCAGATAGTGCCGCACATTCTCGTACACCAAAAACGTGACCCACGTCGCCGGCAGCACCCGCACCACGCTCGGCGCCAGCCCGTGGTAGAACGCCCGCAGCCCGTCCTCGTGCCACAGCTGTGCCGACACGCCCACGATGCCGCGCCCGAACCGCGCCTCGGCGTTGTAGTTTTGCAGCCGGCTGCGCACCACCTGGTACGGGTACGTGACGGCGCCGGCGACGAGCTTGGCCGCCGTCGACAGCAGCAGCGTCGCGCGGTTGTCGAGGCGGTCCCGCTGGACGTGGTCCCGCCGGACGTGGTCCCGCCGGACATGGGCCTGGTACGCCCGCTTCAGCGGCTCGTACGCGCCAAACTGCACGGCACCGTGGCTGACGCCAATCAGGCTGACGCCGAGGCCGCGGTAGAAGCCCCGCGGGCCCTCCTCGCGCAGCAGCCGTCGGGCGCCCACCCACATGCTCGGGTACGCGCCCTGGACGCCGCGGTCCGACGACAGCATGCGCGTCTTGAGCACCCACAGCGGGTTGGTGAGGATCTGCACACAGACGCCGGCGAGGCCGGACGCGGCAAAGTAGTCGGCCGGCGAGAGGTCGGCCGTCGTCGACCGGCCATGCGCCGACGCCACCAGCCGCTCCATGCGCGCCTTGACGAAAAAAAACGACGCCCAGCTGGTCGCGTTGCCGAGCAGGTTGGGCGTCAGCCCGCGGTAGAGGGCCGCCAACGGCTGCGGCGACGACAGCAGGCCGCGCAGGACCGTCGCCGTCGACAGTGTCGGGCCGGCGCCGGCATGGTAGACTGGGCAGGTTAGCATAGTACAGGGCAGTGAAGACAGGAAAACTGAAAACAGGAAAACAGAAACACCACGCATCACACGCACTCTGCATCCGCGTCTTGACAATATCCAGCGGATGGACCACAAGCGTGGCCGTGGTGCCGGCTGTGAGGCCGGCCAGTGCCTCCACTAGGGCGCGAGAGACGCCCGCATGCTGATCGCCGCCGGCCGTCATCGGTCCAGGAGAGACACGCAGCTGCTGGACATGTCCGACCAAGTGTCGACGTGACTACAGCGACAAGTTGGTATCGCAAAATTTACACGCATGTAGATGCCCCACTGCACTTTCTATACCAGCGTGAGCTTTACTAAGCAGGAGCCCCTACGTCGAAGCCGATAATAATACAGCCACACCACGTTTGATACAGAAGCACTCAGAAGCACGCTCTTTGATGCAGTCGCACGAGGGCCCGATTCATTGCTTTCACAGAGTCTTGCAGTGCCCTGACAGTGTCTTCAGAGTGGTATATTCAAGTCGTACCCATATACTAGTACAGAACAGCTCCGCACAGGCGGCTCAGCAAGACGCCCTCATCGCTGGGCGAGCCGCTGTTGGCAAGTTCCCTGTTCGCTTTTTGCTCGAGGCCAAACGCCTTTCCGATGGACTGACACCGGCCCATCGGCCTGATGCTGCGACCCCCCGTCTGATGTCATCGCTCGGCGAGGCGGTCGACGTTCGTTCCTTCGTGCTAAAACCCCATCGGAGGGAAATGTGCGCATCTAAGAAAGCGGCGACAGGAGGCTAGAGAACCATTAGCAGGCCGCTCATCTCTCCAATTTCCCCTTCATTGTGCCTTGGCAACTCACCGAATCACCGTTGGCCGGGGCTCGCTGCGTGTGTAACCTGCAGACCGCGCGTTAGAGCTCTGTCCCCCCAGTCTAGAGTGACGGCACAGCCGTCGCCATGTCGCTTTCTCGGTGTTCACGAACCAAGGTAGAGAACGAGCGGAAGGTAGCCGCTAGTAGATGTTAGCCGTATTCCACCCAGAAACACAAAGTGCACGGAAGCTGCTTCTTACTAGTGAATGACAACACGCGAGATGTCAATGAGCCGGCTAATGCGCTCCTATTCCCACCGGAAACTCATGTCAGCCCTGCTGTGATTCCGGGAGATTCGAGCTTCTGTCGTTGGATGCCGTACCTTGGACTCTTCGGAGAGGGCGAACATCTTGGCGTACAGCGAGATGATCAGTGGCACCTCGGTTCTGGAAATCGATCGGCACACGGTCAGTAGGGTTCGGGTCGAGAGTTCGGGATAGGGCGTACCAGAGAAACTGTTCGGAGGGTGGTATCGCTGGCGGCGTGGGGGATGTATGATCGCGGGAACAGTCGAAGAAATTTCTCTACCGAGATCTGAGCAGCCTGCCACGGAAAAACAGTTTGTCCGGCTAGCGATATATCACACCCAGTCGCGAACCAGGGAGCTTTGGTTAGGGGGAAAAAAACTACGACGACCGCAAAACACTTGTGCCCACCTCCCGCGACTGCCCTTGTACCCGCACGCGGCATCTCTGCATCGCGATCGGCGACCGAGGCCCGGCCCCTACCATTGACTGGGCGTGACGCGGACGCAACGCGCAGCCTCGCCGCCTCCGCCTCGCGACTCGTGCTCCATCTCTCAACCCTCCCCCTACCGGCGCCATGTCGGGCCGGCACTGGGAGCAGAACAAGGAGGCGACGGTGTACGTGGGAAACCTGGATGAGCGCTTTAGTGAGCCGCTGATGTGGGAGCTGATGACCCAGATGGGGCCGGTCGTGAACGTGCACATGCCCATGGACCGCGTCTCACGGCTGCACCAGGGCTTTGGCTTTGTCGAGTTTGACACCACCGAGTCGGCCGAGTACGCGTCGCGCGTGCTCAACGGCGTGCGTCTGTACGGCAAGCCCGTGCGCGTCAACAAGGCCAGCGCCGACCGCCAGCGCGCCGCCGAGATTGGCGCCGAGCTCTTTGTCAACAATCTCGACCCCCAGGTCGACGAGAAGATCCTCTACGACACCTTTGCCCAGTTCGGCCGTCTCGTCGCCCCGCCCAACGTCGTGCGCGACCAGAACAATGTCTCCAAGGGCTACGGCTTTGTCAGCTTCGACTCCTTTGACGCCTCCGACACCGCCCTCGACGCCATGCACGGCCAGTACCTGCTGAGCAAGCAGATCGCCGTCGAGTACGCCTACAAGAAGGACGGCAAGGGCGAGCGCCACGGCGACGAGGCCGAGCGCAAGCTCGCCGCCGAGGGCAAGAAGCACAATGTCGTCCCCGACGTCGTGCCCCTGCCCTCTGCCTTTTACATGACCCGCCCCTCCGCTCCGACCCTGCCCCTCGAGGCCGCTCCCGGCACCCCCCTCGCCAACGGTCTCAATGGTCTCAACGGCAACCTCCCCGGCAGCTTCAACGGCGCCCCCAACGGCTTCGCACCCCCGGGCGCCTACGCCCCCCCACCCTCCCGCGGCCCCGTCCCCATGTCGATTGGCGGCGCCGGCTTCCACCCCAGTCGGCAACAGCTGCTTCAACAGCCCCAGTCGCCCTCACCGGTCTCGCCCTCCTACGGTGCTGCTCCCCCGTCTCTGCCCGCCGGATTCGGTGGCCCTCCCGCCGGCCGCGGAGGCCCCATGGCGCCCCCGCCGTTCCCATCCGCGCCACCAGGCCGCAGCGGGCCCGGTCTTCCCGTGGCCCCTTCCGGCTTGCCCGCTCGGCCACCGCCAGGCAGTGTCAGCGCTCCTCCGCCGGGCTTTGGCCGCGCGGCGCCGCCCGGCTTCGCCACGGGCGCCAACGGTGTGGGCATGTCGCCTGGCATGCCTCCTGGAGCAGGGGGCTACAACGGCATGCCGCCACCGCCGCCGCCTGCGGGCTTTGCGCGGCGGTGAGACCCGACGAGGGAGGGGGCGACGCGGCGAGAGAGAGAAAAAAAACAGAGCAGGGAAAATCGGGTGATTTTGCTTTCGGGGTTTCGGGCATGGCGTTTCACGAAATGCGAGCATGTATGGTGTACATGTATGGTGTACCTTTATCAGTTCATCGGGGGGCGTGTAATTCTATTATTCTTTTTCCGGTTTGGCAGGTCGCCAGTTGCCAGCATCAAATCAACTAGAGTGTTGTCACGTGTTCGAGGGAAGCATCTCGAGCAACTAGCTTGCGCATGGACGGCCCTCCTGACCCGCCAGGCAGGCCGCGGATTGGCTGTGCCGGGAGGGCCGCCAGCGAAGAAAGCAGGGTGGCAGGAGCTCGACACAGTCATGCGTACGACGTGCAGCCTCCGTCCGGCATTGCCCATTGGCAGGCGCGATGCGCGCTCGGTGACGATTTCTTTTTCCTTGCGGTGTGCCAGGATGAGAGGACCGTTTGTCGGCCGCGCCGTCCGTCACACTGGGAAAGCAAGACGGCAGGAAATCATAGTACGGAATGGCGGGAGGAGGGTTTGGATAGGCGAAGGTGCTTCTGATCTGTCATTTTTTACGAGTCTGTACCAAGACACAATTCTGGGGGGAAAAACCACCCAAATATGCAGACCGCCCATTCAGGAAGCTAGACGTAAGGCAATATGGTATCCATATAAAGTTGCATTGTATGACACGGCCGAAACAAATACGAAGTTGTGACTGCAAGCCCTTTTTCTGTTTTAAATTGCCGCACCTGCCCTGGCCGGCTCAGCTGAGGTCCCGGTCAGCGAATAGGTGGATCCCCCCCCCTCATGCACATTCTGACCCAGCTTCGACGGCATCAGGCTGAGGTGAGCTTGTTGTGTCACAGGAGGACCATACCGGTGACAAAGAGCTGGGTAGGGATGCTAAGGCACGGCGTGCGTCTCGGATGGAAAACATGCCGCCTAGAACTCGAGGGCCATGCTGCCGCAAGGCTCCGGCGGTTCGCAGCTGAAACCTTGGGCTGAGCGTCCAGACCACTGCGAATCTCGTTTCTCAACCGCATGGCCTGCGATCTACAGCAAAAGTACGTCTGGGCCACCTTTTGGCTGGTTGGGGGCTTGATTCGGGCCCGAGTAGTCCGTAAGCCAATGGCAATTTGGCGGCACTCTGACTCGCTAATTCGTTTCGTTGGGGGTGGACGGCTTGACAGAGTTGGGGGAACGACCCGTGCATGCACAAATAGACAGCACGGGAAAGAGCAGAGCAAGCCCCCCCCCCCCCCCCCCCCCCCTCTCTCGAAAAAGACTTTCCTGGCCAGCCCAGCCCAGCCCAGCCCGACGTGACCATTCCGCACCGGGATGGGGCTGAGGCGGGCTCGAGCTTGCCAGAGCTCAGCTAGCGGGCTGGCAAATCGCAGACGTAGCAGACGACAAAATGGAGAAATGTCGTGAAGCCCGCAGTGAAATCACACGTTGGGTTGGCGTGCCCTGCGCACATGCTCGTATCGATCCTCGAAATGTTTCACCGTCCAAAAAATGGGCAAGGAACAGCACAGGCAACAACACGGTCTATTTGGGTGGGTACAGAGGGCAGTTTGGCCCCCAGCCGGACGACACTACGAGTATCGGTGTGATCAGTGATCAGGGAGCGTCTGCACCTTCACCGTCAGGCTCGGTTTTATTTGACGCGCGCGCGCACGCGGTGCATGGTCCTGACCGATCGCTTCTCATTTTTTTCTTGCTCACCCTCGTTGCAACTGCAGGCCGCCCATTGGGCTGCAAAGACGGTTCCGGCATTCGCGTCAAAGGGGAGGACGGGACATGGGCTGGTGCAACGGGCAAAATGAACGATACAAAGGAAGGGAGAGACACAACGGTACATGGATGGCCCCACTTTCCCTCGCTCTCCCTCTTTCACGCACAGACACCGGGGCGGCAGGAGCTCTTCTGTCTTCCCCCCCCCAAGCGACGCAACGGCTCACGACGTGCCATGGCGCACCTCGTACGCGTTGTTATCTTACTGCATATGCAACAGGCAGCCAAGAGGCCCAAGCCCAGCGGGCCTCAGCAAGCGACAGAAAAGTAAAAAAAAAGGGCCAGGCATGACCGCACGTCGCATCGCACTGCATGCTGGCCTGCAGACGACCCTGCATGTGTGCCTTGCCAAAAATGATAAAAAAAATACTCCGTCACGACAAGGCAGGCCGCCGACCTCTGGGAGCTTGACGACTGGAGCGATTCGCTCACGTGGCGACAAAGGGCGCCGGCGCTTCCTCGAGATCCCCTCATGGTCATGCACATAAGATACCGCGCCGGTGCCTCGTCGTCTGTGCCAATCCCGTCAATGACGCCCTGCCTCCTGCCACACCTGCCCACCCGCCGCACCTCACCTTTTTTCGTTTTAGGAGTGAGACAACCCTGCCCTCTTGTCGCCGCCCGCACGCACACCCCCCCCTCTCTTCTTCCTAGTCCAATGATGCCGGCCAATTGTCCCTAAACGCGTTTTATGGGACTGCCAATAAGACGACGGTCCCATGCCTTGCTCTGTTCAGGCTACTGTACGTACGGGCGGCCGTCGTGCCCCTCCTTCCGCCGTTCTGCCCCTCTGCGCTGTCTTTTTTCCTGTCCGTCATCCCCTGTCCGCCGCCTGTCTCCTTTTTCCTCTCGCCTCTGCTGCCAACAAGTCCGAGTGATTTTCCTGACCCAATCTTCAATTTATTAGATCGGACTAGCGCGGACCAGCACTGGTCATGAGACCTCTTAAAAAGCCGCCAAGAGCAGAAAGAACGATCCCTGAAAAAGCTTCGTCCACCAAGAGCGAGGTACCACACAGGCCGCCCCGAACTGTCCTGCTCGCCCGCCCATTGGTCCAATTTTGGCGGGTGGTGGGTTCGCTGCTGCATGTGAACGTATCTTACTCGTAATACCCCTCCCTGGCTTCCATCGTGCTTGCTCTCTCACCCGCCCTCCTCGCGCAGCGTGGGTTTCTCCGGTTAGATACGAGCACTCGTACTTGTCATCTGTCGCTTTTGTAGCGTGTTTCTAGCGTAACGGACATTATTACGAGAGCGACCTGATGAAGCCAAAGCCGTCAGCACGGGAAGCCCTGACCTGGAACTGCCCGGGCTAGTGCACGCAGCATGCAAAACATTCGTTTCTCCTGGCCCAACCATTTTCTGTGCGACAAGGGCTTTATCTAGAATGTGCGTCGCTGTGATTCGAAGCCAGCCGTTGAATGTTCAAATTTGAGTCCCATTCATCCCATAGACGACGGCCCAAGCCCGCCCTAGGCTTGGTTGGCTGGTTGGCGGGCTACGTAAGATACTTGGCAGACTGATGACCGTCTCGTACTCGTCACAGCAGCGCGAGCCTCCTCAGTGAATTGAGGGGCTTGCCAGATTGACTCCCGCGCCTTGCCACCGCTGAAGGGTTGGGTCACTCAGCAGGCCTACGCACATTGTGGCCTGTACGTAGTTTTTTCCCCTTTTTTTGGTTTGCCGCATCCGTCTCTGTAATATTAGCGCGTGGCCCGTCTCAAAAAGAGGCACATGATTCCGCAAAACGAAGTGGGTCCACACTATTATTGAGCTCTGCTCTGCCTGTTAAGCTCTTGTGCTCATAACAATACGGAGCAGATACATAGCAAAGCCAAAAGGAACAAAAGGTCGGCCAGCCGCCGCTTTCCCTCCGTCGACCTGCCCCTGCTCCGTCCTGGTCCTGCCTGCCTGAACGTCTTTTACCTGGCACTCCTCCCAAGCTTCCCGATCTTCCTAGCCACCCTCTCTCTCTCTCCTCTTCTCAATCCCACCTCACCGCAAACCGCGCACCCGTCCTCGACTCGGCAGAGGACACGTCCCCAATCCCCCCCCAGACCAAAAGCCTCGACCTCCGGCCAACCGCTCTACTGTTCCCTAAGCGTCCTAGCACGCTGCAGTATCGCGACGCAGCCGTTTTTCGACGCATCTCACGAACATTGTCCACTCTAGCCTCTCCTCTCGTCCCCACCTCGCCGGCGGCATTCTCCTGCCCCTTCTTTTCCATCATACTTCAGTCATATAAAGCGCCTGTTTTCCCCCTTCTGTTCTACCGTCGATAAGCTGCCCGCCAGGCACCCCGGATACCTATCCCGAGACTAGCCACGTTCTTCGCACCATCGCTCCAAAACAGGCCTGGTTTCTGGCCCGACCAGTTTTCCTTCTTTCGTCGCACCGACCTCGATTGACTTCAACCCACCACACGATATTTCCCGATCGCTGTCTCGCCGACCAAACCCCGCGCATCCCAAGAGGCAGCACGAGGCAGCACAGAGTGTTCCGAGTAAGTTGTGCTCGCCATGTCGTTCCCCCCTCTTCCTCTCTTTCCCACGCATCTCTTCTCCCCCTCCAAAGCCCCCCCTGCCGTCCCCGCCATTGTTTGGCCTGCCAGTCGACAGGGCCAGGCTACACGTCCGCTGCCGACCCGCCCGCCTGCAACCCAACGGCCACGGCAGCGCACAGCATACAAGTGTGATGGATCTGGCAGTGTGCGGGTGCGCAGTCATGTATGCCATGTCACGGACGTTGTGCCTGGCGCTCTGGTAGCGCTCTGAACGTGCTGCTGAAAAGTCTGGGAGCCGCTGCCAGAGAGGCATGCAGAGCCAGCAGAGCCAGCACAAGTGTGATGACCCGCCGCCATGGCAGCTCCCTGTGAGAAGGCAGTGTACGATACACTAGCGTGCTGCGTAATCCACTACGCGCTTCGTGGTCCCCGCTACTAGCAGGGGTCACCCGCCCTGATGCCAACCCTTCCCTGGAACGTCTGCCACAGCAAACACCATTATTACCAACACTGCCTGTTTCCCTGATCCACCGCCCCTCCCCACTCGTGAGGTCACGGCGGGCTGTGCCACTGGCCTCCATTGTCGCCTCCGGCGTCTACCACCACCATAACGCCGCCCCGGCACAGTACTAACCAACACCTATACCCACTGAAAGGATCTTCCTCCCCGCCACCAGTCACCCAACTGAAAAGTTGTTCCGGGTGCTGTTTGGCAGCCTATCAGGCGCCGTCAGAATGGGTTTCCGCGTGCGCAGAAAAGTCTTGTGCTCTTTCCTCACACCCCCCTCTTTCTATCTTCCCTCCTCCCCCGCCATCGTCAACTTAACCGCCCGCTTTTTTTTTGGGCTATCCCCGGCTTTCTCTCGTTTCCTGCTCCTCCCTTTCTCTTCGCTTGCCCTCAGACGCCCAACCTTTTACCCATATGATCCCCATCTCTTTTGCCTGCAGCCCAGATTTACACACATTCCAGGTGGACTAGTTAGCCTCTGCCACTCAAATCCTCTTGCAGCACGCGGATTGTCCTACCCTTCCCCACCCCCTCCCATTAACAAACTCTTCCCTCTCCTCTTTTCTTGATTTCTATTTTTCTACTTTCTTCCCACAACTTATCGAGCAGTCCCGACCGAGCTTGGAATCTAGCATTACAGTCGCACAGTCGCTCTGCATCCCCTCTTCTCAATCATCTTCGCCCTCTCGTCGATTGAGCTCTCCGCGTGTGCGAATCTCCCGCTGAACTTCAATCTAGCTTTTCGCCCGTCCCCAAGCGATTATCCCACTAAGGGCTGCCGCGTCACTACACCCCGATTGCTCCACCGTCCTCTGAACAACCAACAGACCGAGGCCGCAACACCCGCTCGACGATTTCGTAAATAGCTCTGGTTCTCTGAAGAAAAGAAGCGAAAAAGCGGAGAAAGGATCGCAATTGAATTGAGGACTCGAGGATACGACCCGGAAGAAAGAACGCAACCAACGTAAAGCAAATCCGGCCGATCCATTTGGCCTACTGCTCGACACTACCTTCCAGTACACCTGTTGTTCATTTCCGTTCGCATTCGCACAAATGTCGCAAACTCGGCCGTCGGCGTTCGGCAACCTGCGGATGGGGGGTGAGTAAAGTTTGCCCTGCGGTCATCATTGCTCTGCCCTCTTTTGCCCCCCCAAAATGGTGCTAATCCGTCCTGTAGAGGTTGTCCGCGAAAAGGTACAGGATGGCGTCACTGGAGAAACAAGGGACTTGCAATACACTCAATGCAAAATTGTTGGCAACGGGTCCTTTGGCGTTGTCTTCCAGACGAAGCTGTCACCGTCCAACGAGGACGCAGCCATCAAGCGCGTTCTCCAAGACAAGAGATTCAAGGTATGTTGCGAGTGCTTTTCGCCTGTTTATTGGCTGCCCCTCCCCCCCCGCTTGGAGAGTATACGGACTCACATTTACCTTTCCCTTTAGAACCGCGAGCTGCAGATCATGAGAATTGTTCGGCACCCGAACATTGTTCAGCTGAAGGCTTTTTACTACTCCAATGGCGAACGGGTAAGTTTGTCCCTGCTACCGCTACATTCGATGCACTGCCCCGACGGTGCACGTCCATATGGCCCCGCCAGACCGGGCCCGGGGCCCTGTTCTATAACAGTCACTAACAACATCCTTGTCCTGCAGAAAGATGAGGTTTATCTGAACCTAGTGCAGGAGTTCGTGCCGGAAACCGTTTACCGCGCTTCCCGCTTCTTCAACAAGATGAAGACCACGATGCCCCTGCTGGAGGTGAAGCTGTATATCTACCAGCTATTCCGGGCCCTGGCCTATATCCATTCGCAGGGTATCTGCCATCGGGATATCAAGCCCCAGAATCTTCTTCTGGACCCGACTACCGGAATCCTCAAGCTTTGCGATTTTGGCAGCGCCAAGATCTTGGTTGAGAACGAGCCGAATGTGTCGTACATCTGCTCCCGGTATTACCGGGCCCCTGAGCTGATTTTCGGTGCAACAAATTACACGACCAAGATTGGTATGCCTTGTCACTGTATGCGCTGTATCTGATAGACGTGGCGCGCTAATACTTTTTACAGATGTCTGGTCGACGGGCTGTGTCATGGCAGAGCTTATGTTGGGCCAGCCTTTGTTCCCCGGAGAATCTGGTATCGATCAGTTGGTCGAGATCATCAAGATCCTGGGCACACCCACACGCGAGCAGATCCGGACGATGAACCCGAACTATATGGAGCACAAGTTCCCCCAGATCAAGCCGCACCCCTTCAACAAGGTTTTCCGGAAGGCAGACGCCAATGCGCTGGACCTGATTGCTCGCCTTCTCGAGTACACGCCGACTGAGCGCCTGTCAGCCATCGACGCCATGATCCACCCCTTCTTCGACGAGCTCCGGGACCCCAACACGAAGTTGCCAGACTCGCGGCACCAGACGGGCACTCTCCGTGACCTGCCTCCCCTTTTCAACTTTACTCGCCACGGTAAGGGCATTCTGTTCATACTGTCCTGGTAGAGCGGCTACTGACTCGTGTGCTTTCTCCAGAATTGTCGATTGCGCCGAACCTGAACCACAAGCTAGTTCCGCCACATATTCGTCCTGTGCTGCAGGCGCAAGGACTGGATATTGACAACTTCAAGCCGATGGCGAAACAGGAGATGATGGCCAAGCTTGACTGAGTTTGCGGCTAGCCCCCTCCCCCCGTTTTTCCCTTGCGCGCAAATCAGAAGCAGGAGCAGAAGCAGAAGCAAGAGCAGCGGTAGCAGCAGCCCAACCCTTCTGTTTTGCTTGAATCCGGCAGGGGACATAACAAGACATCGCTACACCGACCCCGACCCCACCTATGATGCCGACAGCCGAGCAATCTATCGTCCCACCTTCTTGATCTGGCCCGCGGGCTAGCAGAGAAAGGAATGGCACGAGGACGGCAAAATCTCACCATTCTACGAAAGTCATGAGTTGGATGAAATGCATGTGAAACGAAGCTGGGACGGTGTTGCAATAGCGATGCAACCCCATCCGATATTACGCTTCGGCTGCATGTTACGTATGGCTTTTCCAAGATGGGACTCGACGATTTTTTGTGATTGGATCTGGCCTCCAGCCCGCGTTCGGGCTTGTTTTTGGAGGGAGAGCCGCTGCTGTCGCGCCCATCCTGGTCGCAGGTATACGGTTGTTGGGGTTCACTCCGCCACCGTTCCTACATGACCAGATTGCGGGCTAGTACACTCTACGGCAAATGGAAGGGTTGGGCTTTTGCGTGTTCTTCTTAGATTTCCTTTCTGCATTATGACTTGCGCCGGCTGTTTTTTCAGACCTGCTATACATTTCGTATCGGTTACCCTCATGTTTTCTTTATTTGTTTGCTTTTCCATAATGTCTTGCGAAGCAGTCATCGTACCTCGACAAGAGGTAGGAGGCGCGAAGCATCTGACGTGCTGGACCTCCTCTCCCTGGGACATGGCGCTGGCGGTGGTCCACGAGGCCACTGAATCCAGGGGCCTAGAGGGATTTATTTTATTTTCCGAACTATCTGTCTTACGGGAAGGGGGAAAGAAAAGAAGGTGATTATCGGGATCTTGGGAGAATAGGGACAGAAAAGAAGAGGCGCATGCAAAAGACAAGAATGGCAAGACGAGAAAATTGAGTGCAGTGCTTGATGGTATGTGCACTGAAATGGCTTCGGTTTCTTTACGATTTGGGGTGCTAGAGCATCAATCGAGTGCTGGCGGGCGTTTTGGTGAGACGGTAGACGACTTGGTGCCTTATATTTGAGGCCAAAATACAAGGTGGCGCTTGTCCGTTTTTGACACAATTTTTTCGCGTCTTTGCTTTCTCGGAGCTCCTTTTGCAGTAGCAACGCTCCGGCCCTAGCTCTGTCTTTGACCACCCAGCATCCCGCCGCTATCGATTGGAAAGCAGGCTCTGTTCCTCTGAGACGAAGACGGAGACAGGGTAGAGGAACGGCGGATTGAAAAGGAGGCAGTGGCCAACCGAAACAAGACACAATTGAAGGGAGCCGACGAGCAGAGGAGTCGATCTCGACGCGATGGCCGAGTACGATCGTCGAGGTGGTGGTGGCGGGTACCAGAACAACCCGCGGAAGCGCCGTTTCAGAGGTACGTGACGCGCGTCTGAGGCTTGGGCGAGGCCGGAGTGAGGAGAGACGGCGATGGGGCTCGCGTGCTAACAAGCGGCATCAACAGACGACGACAACGACTACCGATCGCAACGTCGACGACAGGAGCTGCCGGCGGGGCTACGAATCCGGAAGCAGCTGCTGTCTCTGGGGGAGTCGCCGCTCCGACGCTGGCATGACGACGCGGTGGCCGTGGCGCGGCTGGTGGCCGAGCACGACGACGAACAGGTGCGGGAGGGCTTCGTGTCGCTGGCGTGCCAGTTGGTGCGGGAGCAGCCGCTGAAGACGCCCTTTGTGGCGTCGGCGCTGCTGGTGGTGAACACGCTGAAGCCGGCGATTGTGCAGGAGGTGCTGCGGCAGGTGGCGGCGGCGACGGAGCGGGCGATTGCGGCAGGGCAGTGGCGGGAGGTGAAGCTGGACCTGCGGCTGTTGGCGTGCCTGCAGACGTGCCTGGACGGGGACGGGGTGTTTCCGGTGCTGGACGTGCTGTTTGAGCGGGCGGTGGACCTGCAGACGGCAAGCTCAGACGACGTGATCGGGACGGAGCTGGTCAAGATTATCCTGCTGACGATTCCGTACGTGATGGCGGCGGCGCCGGACCAGCGGTGGCAGCAGCAGGCGGCGGACCTGATGGAGAAGACGGACGTGATTGCGTCGGAGCCGCACGCGCTGCAGAAGCTGATGGACCCGTACCTGCACGACCAGGTGGTGGGCCAGTCGGGGCGGCGGGGACGGCGGGCGAGCGGGGCGGAGGGAGACGTGATGCAGTCGTCGGAGCAGGAGGAGGAGGAGGAGGAGGAGGAGGCGCCGGCGGCGGCGGAGAGCATGCTGGGGCTGCTGCAGAAGCAGCTGCAGTCGGAGGCGGCGAACGGGTGGCCGCTGGCGTGCCTGCCGCGGCCGTGGAAGCTGCCGCTGGAGGACGTGGAGCTGCAGTCGAAGCTGGACGAGTCGGAGAAGCACAGGCTGCCGGGGATTGTGGTGCCGGAGCGGGTGGTGGCGGGGCCGCGGGCGCTGTTTCCGGAGGTGTACTTTTCGGTGTACGAGGCGGGAGCGGCGGGAACGACGGGGGCGCCGCAGTCGGTGCCGCCGGTGACGAGCGTGGCGGCGTCGCTGATCCGGGACAGCGTGCTGGACACGATCAACGTGATGCACTTTAACCGCAACGTGACGGCGCGGTTCCTGATCGACGTGGACTGCTACTTTGCGGACGAGACGTTTGTGAAGCGGGCGACGCCGTTTGACCGTCTGCGGGAGGTGGAGTCGGCGACGACGTGGAAGCCCGAGGACGTGGCGGTGGACGCGGTGTTCTCGCAGCTGCTGCAGCTGCCGGGGCCGGAGCACAAGCTGGTGTACTACCACGCGGTGCTGGCGGAGGCGTGCAAGATTGCGCCGGCGGCGATTGCGCCGAGTCTGGGCCGGGCGATCCGGTACCTGTACCAGCACGTGCACCGGATGGACCTGGAGCTGGTGGGCCGGTTTGTGGACTGGTTTGCGCACCACCTGAGCAACTTTGGGTTCACGTGGAAGTGGGCGGAGTGGGTGGACGACGTGGGACTGGCGGCCGTGCATCCGCACAAGGCGTTTATCCTGGGGGCGATCGACAAGGAGATCCGGCTGAGCTTTGCGCAGCGGATCAAGAACACGCTGCCGGGGCCGTACCAGGGGCTGATCAGCGCGGCGACGGAGCAGGACGTGCCGGCGTTCAAGTACGAGGCGGCGGGCGAGGGAGGGGCCGAGGGGGGCGAGTCGACGGAGGCGTTTGCGGCCGAGGGACGGGAGCTGGCGGCGTTGCTGAAGCGCAAGGCGGCGGACGAGGAGGTGCAGGCGGTGATTGAGCGGATCCACGAGCAGGCGCTGGACAGCGGGCGGGACGACCCGCTGGTGGCGTCGACGGACGTGTTCACGACGGCGGTGCTCTGGGTGGGCTCCAAGTCGCTGTCGCACGTGCTGGCGTGCATTGAGCGGACCAAGGACCGGTTTCTGGACGCGGGGGCGGCGTCGGAGGCGGCGCGGCGGCAGATCCTGGTGGCGGTGATGGCGTTTTGGGCGGCGCATCCGGGGATTGCGGTGTCGATTACGGAGAAGCTGCTCAACTACGCGATCCTGTCGCCGGACACGGTGGTGCAGTGGGCGCTGGAGCCGCCGCGGGAGGATTTGGAGGATTTGGAGGATTTGGAGACAAGAACGCCGCGGCTGGCGCGGGCCTACGTGGCCGAGCTGGTGTTTCACACGGTGGCCAAGGTGACGCGGCGGGTGCGCCAGGTGGTGGCGACGGCGCAGGCGGCCGACGCGGCGGTGGTGGCGGCGCGGGCGGCGGTGACAGCGGCGGAGGAGGCGGCCGCCCACAAGAAGCCGACAGACGGAG